>JAODAL010010380.1:0-105488 GCA_025379985.1 Phyllomedusa bahiana | reverse complement strand
TCTTTAAAACCTTAATATCATTTGTTGCCAGGTTTGGAGTAAGGAAGAAAGGAGAGTAAGCTTTGAAAAATCTGTTAAATCTGGTTTGCCCCAAGGATACCTGACCAAGACCTCTCTATTTACACAAAGCAGAGCCTGCTGAGGATTCCTGGGTTGTTGGAGCCCGTGTACAGTGCCCGCTGAATGCTCCAGGGCTGAGGCCAGTTGCTGGAGAGGGAGGAGAGTCTTATTGGAGGGAACAGCAGCCATTTTCTAGCTCCTGTCTTCAGCATAGCGACGCTGCTGGTCCGTGGTGCGGAGTGGCACTTACCTTCCTCTCACAGCTCGGAGGTCCGTCCGGAGAGCGGGGACATCAGCAAGTCCGGAGTTAGGTGCGGGGCGCGCAGCTGCAGAGAACTTGGGGACACAGAAGGTACCCGGTGGCTGTATTGGTGGCGAGCGGCGCGAGAGTGGCAACAGCCCCCAGGAGTCCTGGACTGTCCAGGAGCCCTCAGAGGTACCAGAGACTTTAAATTGTTAACGGGGAGGCAACAGGGGCCTTGAGAGAGATCCCCCTTTTCTTTATATAGACGGAAACTGCTCTGATCTGTTTCTTTACTATATTTGCTCGTGTGCCCTCGCCCCTGGCAGCGATCACTCTTAATTAAGTGGCTGGACGGCCTAAAGTGCCCTATTTTATTACAGGAGGAGCAGAATATCAGCCGCAATGTTTTTCCCCCACCATTGTGAAACACTGCTGCGGTTGCTGGTGACCTGTTCCTATGGAAAATTTGCATTACCACAACTTCTTAGGGAGTGGAAAGTGAGGGGCATATTCTCAGCCTTGGAGGAATACCCCTTATTCTACGCTATTAAGTGACTCTCCTCCAGTATAACTGCCACGGTCAACATAGGCCACAATTGTTGGACTCTGCGATACATCTAGTGCTTAGTTCATCCTCAGAGGAGAAGGGGTGGACTGTGGGCCCCAGAAAATCCTGTTATATTACACTGGGGGACAGATGTATATGGCCGCAAAAACCGGGTCATCCCCGCCTCATAACACCTGCACCACCTGCCTGGATGCTATGAGTCAAACGGAGGAGGGGCTACGGCCTCACAAGCCAATTTGGACACTGATTAAATAATGGCAGCATTGCCTCATGCCCAAAACCAGTCTGACAGTTAAAATGGATTACATTCAGGTTGATCTGAACTGCCTGCGGGCGGACATGGACAGAGTGAGGGAAAGAACCACTGAGGCAGAACGTCGAATCAGTGAGGTGGAGGACTCGACGGCCAATCAAGTGCGAGCAACTACGGCTATGCAACAGCAGATTAAAATCCTGCAGGAAAGGGTGGAGGATGCGGAAAACCGCAATCAGGAATAATGTGCGCATACTGGGTCTGCCAGAGAGGGCGGAGGGAGACGCTACAGAAAAATTTGCGGTGGGTTTGATTCGCCAGGTGCTAGACCCGATCTCATTATCCTCCTGCTTCATAATCGAAAGGGCACATTGTATCCCAACGAGACCTCTGCCGCCAGGTTCACCAGAATGGCCTTTTATCATGAAGGTTCTAAACTACCGAGATGAAAACGAAAACCCGGGAAGGGGCCCACGAAAAAAGGAGAAAAATTCGATATGAGAATATTGATTGTAATTTTCCCTAGATTATACCACGGGGTCCAGAAAAAAAAGGCGACAGCACATCGTGGGGAAAACCGGCTGCGTGAGTGGGCCTTAGATATTCCATTTGAAACCCCACGCGTTTTTGAGTGAAAGATCAGGAAAAACCTTTTTTTTTACCTCCCCGAGGAAGAAAATGAAGGCTAGTAAAAAGACGCGTTGGAAGGCGGGGGTTTCCCCCTGTGGGTTGTCTTTAGTAGGGGGGTTTTCTGTGTAAAACCCCGAAAGGGATTCAAACTATTGGGGGCCCTTTTTTTTGGTTATCCCTCACGAGGGCCAGCTTTACCAACTGGGTCAGTTGATCTTGGGGTTTTTTCATACCCGTTTAATTTTGGGGGTTAAATTTTTCCCACTATAAAAAGAGAAACCTGTTTGGGGATTAAGTTTTTTACCCCTTTTATGGTAGGCCAAAGAGGTTTTCGGTAGTTTGGGTTGGCTTCTTTTCCGGAAGATTTCTGGGGAAGGGGCCCTTCGTTTGGGTCTTTTTAAGCCCACACTCCCCTATGGAGTGAAGAGTAGAGGTTAGATGTTTTTTTCTGGTTAATTAAGGGTTAAAACGTCACCCAAAGTTGGGGGGTATGGGCAGGGTGGGTATGGGACAGGGAATTTTATTTTCATTTGGTTTTTTATTTTGGGGTGTGTGGCATGTAAGTTTGTACGAATGGTGCGATAGGGGGGTTCCCGGCCCTCCCCGGGTTTGCTGCCTGTGGGGAGATTTTATTCAAAACTCACAAATGGCGTCTTTTTAAAGTAATTTTTTGGAATGTCGAGGGGTTTTAAAATGTAAAATTAAAAGGGCAATAAAATTTTTAAAATTCTTAAGTCCCCATAATATGATATTGTGTTTCTTTCCCGGAAGGCCCCCTAGGGGGGCAAAAAATTGAGCACTGAAAAGGCCATGGTTTGGTTTTAGGTTACCATGCTGGGTTTTTTTCTAATTTTTGCCCGGGGGGGTTTTTCCCTATAATGGCAAAGGCCCTTTCCTTTTTCCCTTATTTCACGTTTCCAAAATTGACCCCTTTGGGCCGATATTTTTAGTGATGCATGCTCAAGGGGTAGGCTTTGAATATGTTGGGGGGTGGTATTTATGTTTCCCCCCCCTTTTTTTGGGGCAGTCTTAGACCCCAAATTTGGACTTCTTATGGCTTTATTTTTCCCAAAGACCCCCACCCTTAGTGTTGGGGGATTTTTAAAGCAACGCTGGGTAGGGCCCTGGGATTGTTGCGGCCTGCGAAAATCGCTTTATTTCCCCTTGGGAACATGGGCTGAAAAAATTTTGGGTTTTAACGGGAGGTGTGAAGTGGCACCCCGAGGGGTTGGCAATTTTCATGCTTTTCCGCAACTTCGGGGGCCCCCCCCCGTATTGGGCCCCGACCCTTTTCAAGTTGGGGATTTGCGCCCCTTTTTGGTTGGGAAAAAATTATTTCCCAAAGGGGATTTCAGATCATGCCCCCCCTACTTGTGCGGGGTTTTCCCCCAAAAATTTTAGGGGGGCAAAAAGAAGTGGAGGGGCTGAATCCCCAAATTTGGGGCAAGTTTTCCCGGGGGTTTGGGTGGAGGTTTTAGGGAAAGGGATGGTATTTATTGGGGACCTGAGGGTTCCACAGCCCCTCTAAGAATGGGATACCCTAAAGGCGGTGATGAGGGGAGATCTCATCAGTCCCATAGCCACTCACAGGGAAAATCTTAATGGGCGTAGAGCGGCGCTGGAGGGGGACCCTGGCACAGGCTGAAGCAGACTACGGGAGACAGCTGATGAGGAGCACAGAGGCCAAGATGGTAGAGGCACAAAGAGCTTATAATTTACTCCTCGCTCAATACACGCAGAAACGATTGCTTTCACAGGGGCACACGATTTTCGGTGAGGATGACAAAAACGGGAAGCCTCTGGCTTTTTTAGCTAAAATGGAAACGACCAAGACTGTAGTCGACGGGATCCGTGACTCGAGGGGGGAGCTAGAGACCGACCCTAGGGGAATTGCTGAACAATTTGTGAACTATTACAGAACTTTGTATGCCTCTAGACTTGGCCACACGGACGCTGAGATTGCAGGCTTTCTAGACTCGATTGCGCTCCCGTTCTTGTCGGCAGAAGATAGGGAGGTTCTAGCCGGTCCAGTCACGGAAGAAGAAATCCATAGGCTATTGGCCCTTTATGTCCCCGGCAAGACCCGGGCCCAGTTGGCATCCGGTGGAATGGTTCAAATTATATGTGGATGAGCTCAGTCCCCGCCTTGTTGAGGTTTTCAGGCAGGCTTTCGATAAAGGGCAACTCCCCCTCTCAAAATACGAAGCGAAAATACTAGTTATTCATAAAAAAAATAAGCCACCTGAATTGTGCAAATCATATCGCCCCATCTCGCTTATAAATATTGATATTAAGATCTCAGCCAAGGTCCTGGCGATGAGACTCAATTCCATAATCCTCTCTATTATTGGGGCGGATCAATCCGGGTTTATGCCGGGAAAGTCTACAGACATTAATTTAAAGAGACTTTACACAAATTTGCAGACGAACCATAAGAACGCGGGGCATATGGTGATTGCGTGCTCGATAATGAAAAGGCGTTCGACTCCATAGAGTGGCGGTTTATGTGGGCGGTGTTGACACCCATGGGCTTTCTTACAGAGTTTCTTAGATGGCTCCAGATTTTGTACTGGAAGCCTACGGCTAGGCTTTTGGTAAAAGGCTGTCTGTCCACCCAGTTCTCCCTTGGAAGAGGCACTAGACAGGGGTGCCCTCTTTCTCCTCTGTTATTCACATTAGCTATTGAGCCCTTATCACTCCTTATTAGTAATTTAAACCGCGATAGGGGTTGGGAAATTCATAGGGATAACAGAAAAAGTGTCTCTATATGCTGATGACTTGCTGGTTTATCTGGCAGACCCATGGAACTCCCTGAATGCCCTCCTGGATGAGGTGAACTCTTATGGGACTTTCTCCGGTCTGAAAGTGAATTGGGCAAAATCAGTGCTATTTTTAGTAGACGATGTCCAGATCGGAGAGATCTCCCCCAGATGCCTGATGGAGGTTTCAGATCAGTTTAAGTACCTCGGCGTACAGGTTCACAGAGACTTAAAAAGGTTTATAACTCTTAACCTCTAGGTGTTGGTGCAGGAGATTGATAGAAAGCTGGTGTCGTGGAGCTCGCTCCCCCTGACTCTGGTGGTACAGGTTAATAACATCAAGATGGTCCTCCTGCCTAAATTGTTGTACTTGTACAGAGCTGCTCCTACCCTGATTCCTCAGTTGCACTTCCAAACGCTGGAAAGGCAGATCTCGGCTTTTCTGTGGGCGGGAAGTGCCCCTAGAATTGGGAAGCAGACATTAAGGGCTCTTTATGAGGACAGAGGAGTGGCACTTCCGGACTTTTACATTTATTATGTAGCAGTACAATTGTCTTATGCAGGGTGTGGATTCAAGCTGATCGTAATAATCCGGCAGTTGTATTGAACATTGGTGGGCTCTTATGAAGCGCTGAGGAACTTGGTGTATAGGCAGGGAATGCGCCTGATACGGTATTATACGGCCACTATGGCAGCAACAGTTGCGCGTGGAAGAGATTTGTTGGAGTCTATTCTGGTGAGGGAGAGAGAGATTCGTGTTCACCATATATACCTTTGTGGAGAAACGGGAAGCTCTCTGAATTGAGATACCTGATGGATTTTGAATTGTGGCCGCAAAAGGGTATAAAATACCTGGGACAATTATATGTTGATGGAAGGTTTCCCAATTTCCAAGAGTTAGCAGACTTAGTTTGCAGAAGGGAACACTTTTCAAATATTTTCAGCTACGCCACGCGTGTTTTAAACAATTTGGGGGAGGAGACATACAGCTGGCATGTAGAGCCTTGAAGAGGGTGGCTAGACAGGCAGAACCTGTAAAGTCAGTCTCTACCTTCTACAAGAACATAATGGGGTGTCAGCCTTCTTTTAAAAAGGCGTTTGACCGCTGGTGTGGTGATATTCCTGAGTTGAAGTCCCATCACTTGGAAGAGTTGGCATCCACATGGAGATCCACAGTGATCAGCGCACGTGAAACAGTTTGATACAGATTTAAGTGGCTCCATAGGTGCACTACACGCCAAAGGCTGGTTCTGATGGGAAAGTTGTCCAGTCTGGTCTGCACAGATGCAATGCCGCGGGGCGGCCCTCCCCCAAATTTTATGATATGGGCATGTCCCGTAATTAGGGCCTTTTGGTCGGAGGTTCACGGCTTTTTAAATGAAAAAATGGGCTTTTCTGAGGTTTGTTTACTTGGCTTAGTTGAAGATATCATTCAGACCAAGTTTGAACGGCAATTATACAGAATCCTAATGTTTTATGCCAGGAAATCTATACTGCTAAATTGGAAACCTCCGAAAGTGCCTTCCCTGGGGTACTGGAAACAGTTAATAAATGGTGACCTGTCAATATATAAGCTTTCTTTTGAGGCGCATGGAGTTCCGGACAGATTCTTGGATATTTGGAGTGTGTGGATCGCCTCACAGACTGGTTAGTTTGTGGGCGTGATGGGGGGGACCTGGGCATCAGATTGCGGCGAGTGAATGGGTATTCATTCCTATGTTACAAATAAACTGGACAATGGGTTGTATGGGTATGAATGGAATTGGATATATTGTTGAAATGTACACATGTATTTGGCAACAGAAGAGCTATCTATTTTATGTAATTGTGCAATGCTGATTGTATACAATTGTATAGCTTGAACTAGACTCCGGTTGGAAGCAGTACTTCTGTAATGTGAATGGTGTTCATGATTGTTTTTCTTTTGTTTACTTATGTTTGCACTTTTTTATTTTTATTTAAAGTTTTCTTAAAAATTTTCTTTATAAAGCACAGAAACATAAATAAGTATCCACGCAAAAACCATAACATCAACGTTGTTACAGACCCATTTCTGTATAACAAAGATACTAATAAAACAAAGAATCGCAGTCACATCACATAATGAAATACAGTGATGACGACATGGTCAACACAATGTATTCTTTTTTTTTTAACCATAAACTTTTTTATTGGTCAGATTTAAAGTAATACAAACAGAATATAGTATATGTCATTGTAAGACCAAATTTCAACTTTTATCCCCAAAACACAACCCAGCCCACCTCCCAAATCCATCTCCAGATTCAGAACAGTAAATATCCATTACAATCAATTAACAATGCAATACTAATAACAGTCAGTTCTTGTCACAATAAAAATTGTACCTGGCTGTCGGACGGCCACCATCCACACAACTGCCATAGACACAGTCCCATGAACCTCTACACCGAGATCCCCAACACCCTATAAAACTAACTTAAGTTCGTGAAAGCAATACCAGAAGTATCCAGCATCCATTTAGGCCCATATTTTATTATACTTTAAGTTTGGCTCCCTCTCATTATAATTCACCCCTCTCTCCAGAAAATCAGCCATTCAACTTATATATAATCAAACTCCTGTCTGAAGGAGGTTCCTGCACCCAGCCACTGTAGTCGCTATTCAACTTCCTAGCCATAAATAAAACCTAAATCGCGATAATTCCACTCACCTCTGAAACCGTTTGAAGTCTCGCTCATATCCCAAAAAACAACCAAACGATTCATTTCCATTGTAATTTTGAAAAATTCGCTGGATAATTGTACATACAAAAATCCAGTATCGCTCTAGTCTAGGGCAATGCCAGAACTAATGCTCAAGAGAGGTCAGGTGCAACATGAAACCTATTCACAGAAGGAGAGGCCCGAATTCCAATTTATAAGCCAGAAATAGTAGGAGTTCTGTAAACCTCGACTGTATTAATAATAATTGACCTGAGATCTCGATGCTGTATTAACTCACTGAAAATCATGGTGTGGTCCTCAGTATACCTCCGCCCAAATATTAGGCTTTTATGATGCCAATATCTCCTTTCCGACACCTACTACGTAAATCTATTGGGTATTTCTAAAAAAAATGGATTGTGTCCAACAAAAGAAAAATTAAAGATGATATTATCCCTAAGTTAGTTTAGTAAAAAACTTTGACCTCTCCCTCTATTGGAAACAACTTGGCAATAAATATAGACATTATGTGATGTTGAGTTATTTACCTGCATTATAAGCGTGCTAGGCTGTAAGATATTTTGATATAGCTGTGTATGCGTAAAGCACAATTCCATTTGCAATTGCTGAAAACATTTAAGCACACCCCCTGAATACTTAGCTAGTATTGCGAAGACAATATTGAAGGCCCCCTATCTATGCCCATTGAATACTCTAATCCCAAGATGAGAGACAAACAAAAAGTTCGTAACAACCAGGGGGTAAACAATCACGGTAATAGGATGTGGCAGCCCCTGAAAGTCCTTGAAATCTACCCGTAATTTCCACCACAGTTGTATGCATCAGATATAAAGCTAGGGGAAACTTTTAAAGAGATGGTGCACCTAAAAAGTTTTTGATTGGCCAATCTCCGAGTTTACCATAAAGATTGGGAGAATATAAAATAGTGCGAAATAGTTTCAAGTTTAAAATCCTAACCACCCTCCCCATTCCCAATCTCTCCATCAATATTGCAGTTTGCTGCCCAGAAGTGGTAAACTGCTGGATTAGGAATTGAGCCTAAACCTCAGCCTCGATCCTTTGCCAATTGACAGAGTTTTTCTACTGCATTATCCGGCATGCTTCCTGAGCCCCCAGATAATTGGCTCTGAAAAAGTAGCACATGACTTTAAAAAAGAATCTCTGGGGGACCAGATTGTAGAGGTAATGTAGGAGGTACAACAACTCGGGGATCCAAAAAATTTATAAAACCGGATATTGATCTTCCTGCTATCGATAATGGTATTTAACCCAACAACCCAATTTAGTTTTTAAAAATTAACAAGCAATGATCCAGATTTCAACCCCCCCAAATTCCTGTAATTCACTGAAATTATTTAATACACCCGAGTATTGGAGAATTAATGGGACACTATAAGTGGTATAAACTCCAGGAGATTAAATTGATCCACGGCATCCACTGCATCAATGTCACATCTTCCCCCAACTGAATTGTCAACCCAGAGTAGGACACCACAGCTTTTTAATTGTCAATTAATACGACCTCTGGGCATAATGAGCCGCCAGTATTAGCCAAAAAAGGAAAGGATAACATCAGCGTATAAGGCTTTTTTGTCCTCCAGCCTTCCCTCTCCTAAAGTCCTTAAATATTGTGGGCGATTGCCCTAATCTGAAGCTGCTACCGAAGGCTCAATTGACCAGGGCAAATAGCAATGGAGACAAAGGGCAACCCGTCTTCTGTTCCCCTAGATGCAAATCAAACAACTCTGATTGTAAATTTATTGGGCTGCACCCTGTCCTTGGGATCAGTATAAAACAGCTTAATCCGTGATATAAATTTTGCAAAACCCCAATTTAGTAAAAAACCGCCCATAAGTAAGTCCCTTTCCACAACTATCAATGGGCCTTGAGCAGCAACTAAATAACAAATTACCTAGCCCAGGCGATTATCAACATGAAGCTGCGGTCAGGTACAGTCTCTGTAAATTATTGGACATATCCCTCATATGTAAAAAATCTCCTGATCATGATGCACGAGATTCTGATACCACCGCAGTTAGTCTTTTCGCAAACGTCTCGGCCCGGTTAGCTAGTATTTTCGGTATCGCACAGGGATTAGCAAAAGGCCTGAATGACTCAGGGAGCAATAGATCTTTAATCATGTTTTTAATAACACTATTATTACCAACCTCTTGCATTGCCCCCCAGCCCTGTGTCTCACTGCATCCTCTCTGAAAAAACCTCCAACAAATTGGAACAACACCTCCCCAAACTGGCTGGTAATAGATCTCTCCTGTATGCAACACATTCCAACCCTTGGATCTTAATTATTTGCCAAAGTCTTAACTGCACCTGCACTATTCCTCTAGACATAGAGGAGCAGCCAATGCCTCTCGTCTTGTTCTGCACTTAACATGGGAATTCTATACCCTTAAATAATTGGTTTTGAAATCTGAGAAGGCGGGAAACCTCAGTCTGATGTGTATAATGTAATATAAAAATCTCTCCCAATATTCCCAAAACATCAAGGGTGATGTCATTAGGCCGCACAGAGCGTGATCGCAGCTGGTAAAACAAGCTGGAGCCTCCTCTGGCCATTAATGATTAGTGGCTAAGTAAAACATGCCCGCCTGCTCCCCTTCACCAAAAAAAAGTTGCTTTTTCAAATCATATCTTGATATTTCTTCAGCAGTTCTAATAGAAATCGTGTTCAGCGTATCCCTGCGCTCTTACGCAGTTCCTCCCCGCTTTGATGGAGTGCTAAGACAAAATGAATTCGATTCACAGCACATTGCTTGCTCACGATAGTTTTTTCTAGCTTCCCCCTATTAAATCTTCTGGGCAATTTCCCGCGCAGCCCCCCTCTAATGGTACGCCTTCATATTTCCCACACTGTACTGATCGGAGCTAAGTCCACATTCATTTATGAAAGAATTCCTCACAAATGCTGACGCCAATTTAACAGTACCATTTAGGGGCAGCCAGAGAGCATTAAAGTCTCCACCCCATCTCCACCGCCTCATTATTTCCTATGGATAAATCAGGAATTTTAATCTGCGTGATCTGCATAGGCGAATGATCAGAAATGGAGCGTGGTTCAGATACTCATTTTTAGTTACCATTTGACACAGCCCTGAAGGGACCCAAAAGCCAAATCTATTCTAGACCAACTGTGTTTATACATGCCGAGAATAACATGAATAGAAGGGGGGGGGGGGGGGGGTGAAACACATTAGGGATGTTTAGTAGCACGCCAGATGTCTACAATTTCCACCACTCCAATCATGAGTCCAAACGGATCAATGCAGTAGGGTAGTAGTAACATTAATTGCTGAACTTTGATCCTAATGCGAGTCTACCACAGTATCTAGAAAGTCCCCCATAATAAGAACTGTGAAGCAGGATAGACCAATCCCAAAGTGTAGCAATGGTTTAAATAGGTACTGAATTATAAGAGGTGTGAGGTTATTATAAATGATTACACCAAAACAAATGTACAAGTATATATATCTTTACAGTTTTTAACACTAAATATTCTCCCATCCCCATCTCACTCTCGAATAGCCAGACATTCAAAAGGAGAATGGATTTATGGGTAATAATACAGACGCCCCTTGAATAATTACAGTGTAAACAATGACTCGCCCAACCCACACCATGCTCCTTTGAAGGCCACTGAGTACTGAAGTCGGATCACTAAAATGTGTCTCTTGAATAAACAATAAGCTGGCTGATATTGGAAAGAAAATTAAACATCGCATATCTTTTGTTTGGGTCCAACTCAGTCCCCTGAACATTCGAGGTAGAGAGCGTTTATCTTAATCCCTCCATCTAACATCCTGTGGTCCATTAGTGAGCCAAGTAACTTCAACTGTCAATGATGATAGATGGAAGCTCGTCCGACTTGCCACACAAAAGTAAGGCAAAGCATATCTGAGACAGATAAGACACCACCCCCCCTCAGAAATAAACAGTAAACCAACAATTGCTAGAATATCACAAAAATACAAGAAATTAAAAATGTTGCAAAATTGTAAAAGCCCTAAAAAAAGGGCTCAAGGTCCTCCATAACGACCAGAAGTGAAGCAACATTTAACTGCATATACCAATGACTAACAGTTCTTCTCTCCCAAACCACATTATGCACCCCCAGCCCTAAAAATGATTAATATGAAACAAGAAACCGGGTTGGAGCAGGATCGAAAAAAAGAAGCAAGAAATCAAGAGGGGAAGTGAAGAAACTGTGTACAGTGGTATGATGTCACTTATCTTCTCCCCCGGAATCCTCTGAAGCTGCCTTTTGAGTGGAGGAATCATTCTGGACAATCACTGCATAGCTTCTCATGTAGTTTCAAAAGAAATGCGTCGAGTTAACGCCACCACACAGATACCTGCTGGTGAATAGCATGACGTATTGCACCCGAAGCGCCCGTAGCCGCCTCTTGACATCCTTGAAATGCGCTCTTCTTTTTTGAACATCTGTAGAGATATCCTGATAGAAGGAGATCCGAACCGCCATCCACCATAACGTCCGCTGAAGGCGCGCTTTGCGCCAGTTTATGTCTCTACCCTAAAGTGCAGCAGCTTAACCAGCACTGAATCTAGGCGGTCCCCAGGGAGTAATGGGCGCATGTGCGGACCCTTGCGCCCCTCAACTGCAAAACAGGTTAGAAGTCAAAGGAGATCCTTTCCAAAGACACTTAGTGAGCCCAATTATGTCTCAAAGAACTCTGATGGGTTGGAGCCCTCCCGTTTACTTTTCACTTGGGCACTCCCCACAATGTGCTCGACTCTCGACACCTTACATCACGGACAAATCCCATCAATTGTTTCTCTGCGGAGCGATTCTCCATGTCATCCGTCTTGGCGAGTATGCCCTTAATCATCTTGATAAATGCGACTCACAGATCCCGCTGCAAGGAATTGAATTGATCCTCCAAAACACTGATTCTGGTTTCAGCAGCTTTGAACGCCGGCTCAGCATATCGCTCTTTATCATGCCGCATGATGTAGATAACCTCTTTAAGACCACCAACTTGTGTAGTCAGGGTGGATAAAGCAGTATGGCATTGCAGAACTATCTTTGAGCAAAATCCCTCAGTGTAGGCTCCTCTGTAATCTTGCTGTGTCTTGTAAACCTAGGATTTACCTGTGTATTTTTTTAGGTCTAGCTCCTCGTATGTCATCTGCTGGCACTTATCTCTTCCTGATGCTCCTTTTCTTGTCTGTCACAGAGCTACAGCTGTATATGTGTCCACAATCCTGCTGTATTGCTTACTGGTAACTCCTATGCAAGAGGAAGATGTGGAAGGGTTATGGCATATTTGGGCTAATTTAGCAGTGTCCCATGTGGTACCTCTGCCCTGCTTCCCTGCTGTTCTGCAGTGCCCCACGCGGTCCTGGTCTTTCTTGTTCAGCACCCCCCACACTCCTCTTTCTGTGGCTCCTCTGTTGCGGCGAGTCATCGCACTAGCAGGTCAGGAAAGTGACCAGAATACTCCGGTGAGTATGATAAACAGCTCTGCTTGTTGTCCCACGGAGTTTTAAAGTTCCTATGTGCCTGCTCCAACAGAGAAGTTACAGGATCAAGTGCTGAAGCTCCTCTTAGAAGCGCTGCTCTAGTATTTCCAGTCAGGGCTCCGCTCCAACACAATGTATTCTAGAATGAAACGAAACTGATGAACATTTATAAGAAACGCATACATAGGCGTTGGAGCACGTTGACCATCATTAATCCAAATTGACACAGGTTGATAGTGACCTAGTCCACAAGGCATTTCCCCATAAATAGAAATAATGCAAATATAAACACAACGGTATGCAAGGACATATAAGACATGTGAGAATTAAATGGACTGCTTCCAAAAAAAAAACAGCAGAGAAAGAGAGGGAAAGAAGAAGAGTGAAAAAGAAAAAAAAAAAAAGGAGGGGGGAAGCCTCTCCGTCCATCGGACCCCGGGGAGAGCATAGATGAAAATAGAACAAAAGACCAGCAAATGAGGAGAAGATGATAAAATGTCTGCACTTTTAAAAACTTTTTCAAAATAAACACTTTGAAAAAATATATATATACACCTCTTCCCGAGACATCACTCCTGCCCTGCTACAAAACACCATTGACTGTGTGTCTGCTGTCTCCGACATCATGTCCTTCCTCTGTCTCAAACTAAACCTCACTAAAACTGAACTTCTTGTCCTAACCGCCATCTATCTAACCCGACTCCCCCCTGAAATTTCCCTAGTTTCAGTGTGGTGACACCACCATAACTCCTAGCAGCAGCCCACTGACTTGAGTTATATTAGATTCTTTTATCTGTCCTTCACTCCCCCTAAAAAAAAAAAAAAATTTAAAAAAATTCCCCCTCCCCCCCCCATCCCTTGCTTGCTCTTGTCACCTACACCTTAAGAACATCTGTCCTGAATGCGGCAGCCAGGCTCTTCTTTCTTTTCAGCCCTCCTCCTTCATCTCTGTCTACCATCCTACCCAGTCTCTCCGCTCTGCTGATGATTTGAAATTACACACCTCAGTCATCCAAACCTCCCAAGCCCATTCCCAAGATTTTTCACATGCTGCAACCAGTTCCCTGGAAAATGCTACCCCATATGATCAGGCACATTTATAACGCTCGCATTTTTAAGTGCGCCCAGAGAATACATCTTCTTTGGCAGGTCTACCACGATCCCTAATTACCACCCCCCACTATGTCACTCACAGACACTTATCTGAATGTAGATGTATGGTCTGGGTGGCAGGCTCATCCACTCTTTATGTAAACTCCCCTGTATTTAAGTAACGTTGATGGACCATTATGTAAACTGAGCACTTCTCACCCTTCGTCTCACCCATACAGCCTAATAGATAGTAAAGCTCTAGGACAGGCCCTCACAATTACCTTATGTCCATGATCTGTATGTAGCTTTTTACTGGTGTAAATGTCTGTTGTCTTACTTACACACCCCCAAAAGTGTAAAGATGTGTGGAATATGTTGGAGCATACTGGATGGAACCACAAGGGGAGCTCTGCCTCCTAGTGGTGTCCTCCAAATTAACCTAGTGATGATATCCACGCAGCACAGAGATAGTCAAACCACACATGTGCTGGTCTAACAACTTCCTGAATTTATTACCAGCCACACGCAGTCTTGTAGGTCCTTTGGTGTAGTGAGATAACAAAGTATCACATGAGCATAGTTGCTTAGTCAGTGATTGTTTAACATCCTTATTTGGGACATCACTCCCTTTACTCAGGAATGTCAGAATCTTGGGTGTAGTAACTGAAGGAGGCACCATCTTAGGATATCCACAGCAGTTAGCTCTCTACAAACAAATATGTAGCAGCCATTTTTAGAACACATTATCCAAATAAAGTTTAACATGCAGCTTCAACACACAACACACACAATGAAACACACACACATACACATACACACGTGGGCGTTATACTAGCTAATACATTAAAATGGAGACACAAAGGATCACACATATAACACTTTTATTCCCATCCACAATAGTCCCCCCTTGAGACTTTGGTCTCATTTTAATCTTTAGTCTTATGCACCTAATTAACGTGTTAGGCGCACTGTTCATAATGACTCCGCCCCTTTAAAATGCGCCAAAACTATAAGGGGGTTTGTTTTTGGGGGGAAATTTAAGGGGGGCGCCCTTTAAAAGGGGTGCCCCCACCCCCTTTTGGGGTAAAAATTAAAGACGAATATAAAAATGTGGTTCACCCAAAACTAGGCGCTTTATTCCCTTTTCCGACAGGCAACCTAGGTGAAAGGGGTTTTCCTGTCTGAGCTTGGGGAAAGTTGAAATTTGGAACTGGGTTTTGGGCTACATTGGGTCAAAAAAGCCCCTTTAATATTTTTTAACCCAAAAACGCCCCCATAATAAAAAAGTAAATTTAAATTTTTAATTATCAAACTGTTTCAAATTTAATTTTTTTAAAATTTTAAATTAAAAATTTGATCATAAAAAAATTTAATTTAAAAAAAATATATAAAAACCCCAAAAAAAAATAAAAAAAATATCTCATAATAAAATTTTTTAAAAAATTAATAGAAACTAAAACTAATTTTTACTTTAAAAAACCCCTGATTTTTTTGTTTTTCAGAATTTTTTTTAATTTCCCATTTTTTACTCCCTTTAAAAATTTTGGAATTTTTTTTTTTGTTTGCTCTCACCTTTTTTTTTTCTACATACCCCAAAGCCAGAAACGGGTTTTAAAAGGGTCTTGCTGGGCCCCCTTTGGGTTTAACCATAGTTTTCTATTCATTTTACAAACTATTTCAAAATGACTTCCCCTCTATTTTCCACCTTCTAAAACATTTAAACAGGGTTAAAAGGGGCGGCTTTTACTTTTTTGTTGCCAAAATTCCATCCCCTGCCCCTTAAAAACATAGGCCAAAGGTACGCTCAAACCCCTTTTCTACACCCCTTTAAATGAACGCAAAAAAACCCAAATTTATACATAGGGGGCTTTAACACAAAAAATGAGCCCTCGCTAGTCATTTTCAAAGCGCCTTTTTTCAAAACCCGGTTTTCCCCGATAGTAAACCCCCCCTTGAAGAAAAGACGAAAGGGGTGTTTTAGGGATTTTCGCCCAAATGAAAAATTTAAACGTACCCCCCCGAAAGAAAGGGATATTAACGGGGCGAACTTATGTAATGAAAGGGACGTAGTTTTAGAGGACGCACAGTGCCCGGGGGCCCGCTGCGCTGGCCCCCAGGAAACGCCCGGGGCGTTCCCTCCTTCACCTATATGCACCTCCGAAAGCGACCATTTTAGGGGGAAAGGGATTTAACCTTTTCCTTTTTGCGGGGAAACCCAAACGGAGCCCCTCCCTGCCCTGCAGTGGGCCCGGGCGGTCCGAGCAGACTCGGGGCCCGCCCGGGGACTCCCGCACAGGCAGCGTGTGTCTCACGCTGCGTGGCGGCCTGAGAATCCCTGCCTGTGCCGGAAGAGCGCCGGGGGCCCCGGGAGCAGGGGAAAGGCGGGGGGCGCGGGAAAACAGACGGGAGCCAGTAAGGTTTTTTCTGCCTAACTGCCTATACCTCCTAAGCTGGCCCATACCTGCCTACAGCCCCTATACCTTTCCTACACAGGGCCCTATATCTGCCTACGCTGGCCCTTACCTGCCTACAGCGGGCCCTAAAACCTGCCTCAGCTGGCCCAACCTCCACCCCAAACCCTGGGCCCCAAAAACCTGCCTACGTGGCCCTAACCTGGCCTACAGCGGAAAAATCCTGGCCCTACCAACCCATCCCTTTCCTACACTGGCCCTATACCTGCCAAAACCCTGGCTCTAACCCCTGCCCTATATAAGACATACCCCCAAAGTAAGACAAGGGGGGACTTTTGGGGGGAAAAAAAGAATGTAAGACCTTCTTACTTTCGGGGAAAAAATAAAAATTGCCCTATTTTTCCTGCTCAATTTTTCTGATATGGGACGTCCGCTCCTCGGGCAGGCTCATGTTTGTTTAAGGACCCCAAGGGTGTGGAAAAGTGCCCAACATCTTCTAGGACCCAAAGCTTTGACAGCTTTTCTAAAGGGGGTATGCTTTCATCCACAGCTTTTTCAAGTAGTTTCCTCAATCATGGAATAACACAACAAACAATTAGGGAAAGAATTAGCATAACGGTATTGCAATAACTATCTGAGCTAGAATTCCCTGCCAGCCCTTAAACCACAAAGTGAACCACTGGTCCCATGGGTGATCTATGCCCGAGTTCCTTTTCAATTCTTCTGAAAGATCACCTAACTTTTTAATGGCCACAGTAACCTTCCCATTTGGTCCTTGTCTGGGATGAAAATTTAACAGGTTTCCCCTATCATTTTGCACACCCCTCCTTTTTCAGCCAACACCATGTCAAGGGCTACTGTAGAGGTTGGACCCTCCTGATCTGCCAGGCCCTGTAGGGCATCTCTGGTGTAATTTACATATTTCTACTGATTTGTAATATATGTAGTTTATCCAATCTTCATTCTTGTTGACAGCGATTATTGGTAGAAGAGATTCTAACCCAGCAACGACTTGATCTCTGGCCTTGAATTCATCAGGGACCACCCTCGGGACCCCTATTGCATCTTTGTACACGTTGGGGGTCATAGCTGCCCTTTGGGGAAGCTTCCCTTCTCCCCCTGGCTCTCATTGTTCCACTGATGTCACAATATTCCAACACCTCACTTAGTATGTGGAATGGTATAAGTAACTTGGTCAGGATACATTGTCCGATCCAATTGCCCTCCAGCCTGGTCCTAAGCTTAAGATCACCACATATCCAATATATGTCCCCTTTCCCATTGTGATAGCTGCTGAAGGGTTCTGACCAAGGGTTAAGGCAATACTACTCAGTGCTAGTAGGAGCAGTAGCCAACTCATCTCAGGGGGCTGGAACGATTTTACAGAGTGAAGCACGAATCTAGTTGGGCTTTCCTGCCACCTTGACAGATGTGGTTGTGGTCAGCAGGACTTGGTTCGGCCCCTCAAATCTCAGCTCTAAGGTTTTATACTTGAACTTCTTCACATAGAACCAATCACCAGGCTGTAGTTTATGGGCAGCGATGTCTGAGTCTGGATCTGGAATGGAACCGAAAACTCTGGAATGTATAAGAGACAACTCTTTAGCCAATGCAGTAACATATGTGGTCAAGGCATCATTTTGTAGCTGCAACTGCTGGGGAAAATATGTGCCTAACCTGGGGGCGCTTCCAAGCAAAATCTCATAGGGCAAGAGAGCTAACTGTCCCCGGGGAGTCTATCTGATGCTAATCAGAGCTACTGGTAGACTGTCTGTGCAGGGCATGCCAGTGTTACATAATTAAATAGTTTGTAAGGCTGAAAAAAGATAGACGTCCATCCAATTCAGCCTATTTTGCTAAAGTGTTGATCCAGAGGAAGACAAAAACCCCCATGATGTAGAAGCCAATTTTTTAGGGAAAAAATTCCTTCCTGACTCCAATCTGGCAATCAGAATAAATCCCTGGATCAACGACCCTTCTCCAGAATCCTAGTCACTATAACTATTACGCTCCAGAAATGCATCCAGACCTTTTTTGAATTCTGTTATTGAATTCACCATGACAATTTCCTCTGGCAGAGAGTTCCACAGTCTCACTGATCTAACAGTAAAGAATCGCTTTCTATGTTTATGTACAAACTTTCTTTCCTCAAGATGTAGAGGTTGCCACTTTGTACTAGATACAATAACCCTAATCTTGCTAATCTTTCTGGGTATTGCAGTCCTCCCAGTCCCTTTATTATTTTTGTTGCACGCCTTTGTACCTGTTCAAGCTCTACAATGTCTTTCCTGTGCACTGGTGCCCATAACTGTACACAATATTCCATGTGTGGTCTAACCAGTGACTTGTAGAATGGGAGAATAATGTTCTCATCATGTGCATCTATACCCCTTTTAATAAACCCCATAATCCTATTTGCCTTGGCAACTGCTGCCTGACACTGGCTGCTACAATTAAGTTTACTGTCCACCAGGATTCCCAAGTCCTTCTGCATGTCACTTTTTCCCAGCGTTTTTCCGTTTAACATGTAATGGATTTTTTCTCCCCATGTCTATGACCTTGCATTTATCTGTGTTAAACCTCATTTGCCATTTTTCTGCCTAGGCCTCCAAATTATCCAGATCCCTTTGTAATAACACATTATCCTCTATTGTGTTGATTACTTTACAGAGCATAGTATCATCTGCAAAGATCGATATTCTACTGTGTAATCCCTGTGTAAGATCATTAATGAAAATATTAAAGAGCATAGGGCCCAATACTGAACCCTGTGGTACCCCACTAGTAACAGAGATCCAGTCTGAGTATGTACCATTAATTACCACCCTTTGTTTTCTATCACTGAGCCAGTTGCTTACCCTCTTGCACACATTTTGCCCCAGTTCAAGCATTCTCATTTTACTTACCAACCTTTTATGTGGCACAGTATCAAATGCTTTAGAAGAATCTAGATATATGATATCCAATGTCTCACCCAGATCCAGTCAATAACTAACTTCCTTATAGAAGCTGATGAGATTAGTTTGGCTACGACTAAGGGCAGGATATGCCCGAAACGCGTTAGATTTGCACATTGGTGCTTTTTCTATTTTTGCTCTTCAATTATGCCTCTATTGGTTTTTTAGCTTATTTGCTAATAAATACTGATTTTATATCATTCTGGATCACTTTGTGTGCGCTGTCCTTCCACGTTTTTGGACATTACCTATGGACTATGCAGCTGGAGCAGTGGACGTGTGCCTTTAAAGTGATACCTACCTGCACAATAGGTGAGCTGACTGTTTTTGCTTTTTTGATGTTGAGATTAGTTTGACAGGACCGATCCTTCATAAACCCATGCTGGAACGGCGTCCTACATTTATTTATTTTCAGTGAGATACTCCAGGATAGCATCTCTTAGAAAACTTTCAAACATTTTACCCACAAAAGAGGTTAAACTTACCGACCTATATTTTCCAGGATCACTTTTTGACCCCTTTTTGAATATTGGAACTACATTTGCTATGCGCCATACCCTGTTATTATACAGTCCATAAATATTAAGAATAGGGCCTATCTATGACATTACTTAACTCCTTTAGTACATGGGGGTGTATACAGTGGTGAAACAAGTATTTTGTCTGCGATCAATTGTGCAAGTTCTCCCACTTATAAAGATGTGAGAGAAGTGTAATTGACATCATAGGAAGACCTCATCTATGAGAGACAAGATAAATCCTGAAAATCACGTTGTCTGATTTGTAAAGAATTTATTTGCAAATTATGGTGGAAAATAAGTATTTGGTCAATAACAAAAGTTCATCTCAATAATTTGTTATATATCCTTGTTTGCAATGACAGAGGTCAAATGTTTTCTGTAAGTCTTCACAAGGTTGTCACACACTGTTGCTGGCATGTTGGTCCATTCCTCCATGCAGATCTCCTCTAGAGCAGTGATGTTTTGGGGCTGTTGCTGGGCAACACGGACTTTCAACTCCCTCCAAAGGTTTTCTATGGGGTTGAGATCTGGAGACAGGCTAGGTCACTCCAGGACCTTGAAATGCTCCTTACGAAGCCACTCCTGCGTTGCCCTGGCATGTGCTTAGGATCATTGTCATGCTGAAAGACCCAGCCACATTCATGGGGTGCATTAAAAGGGGCATAGAGGCACATGATGAGAGCATTATTCTCCCATTATACAAGTCACTGGTTAGACCACACATGGAATATTGTGTACAGTTTTGGGCACCAGTGCACAGGAAAGACATTGTAGAGCTTGAAAAGGGACAAAGGCGGGCAACAAAAAATAATAAAAGGACTGGGTGGACTACAGTACCCAGAAAGATTAGCAAGATTAGGGTTATTTAGTTGGAGAAAAGACGGCTTCGGGGGGACATAATAAATATGTTTAAATACATAATAAATATGTTTAAATAAATATGTTTAAAAACAAAATAAATGTTTAAATATGTTTAAATATGTTTAACCCCTTACCGACATTTTCCGTACTCATACGGCAATTTCGGGTAGGGGTTCCCGCAAATTGCCGTATGAGTACGTCAAAAGAATAAAGGACCCGCCGCGGCTAAAGTCCCGGTGATCCCGGGACAATGGGCTGGGGTCCCTGATAGTAGACCGACTTCCCTCAGTGCCCCGGGAGGTCGCGATGCCCCCCCCGCATCAGCGATCGCCGTGATTGGCTGTTCAAATCTGAACAGCCAAACACGGCAATTCCGCATATAAATCAATGGCTGTGTCTGCTGACACAGGATGGGCGCTAAAGGTTTGCAATAAAGCAAAACCCCACCTAACAGCACCGGAAAGTAGGGGGGGCCCTTTTAAATGGTGGTACCACCCCCCCCCCCGAAGTTTCGATTGGTGGGAACCCGGCCCCGGGACCGCCCCCAATCGCAGCGCTGTCCGGGCCCCTTTTAAATTACCGAAAAACCGCCCCTGCCGCCCCCAAATTTTCCTTTTTAAAAAACGGGGGCAGAGGGTGGCCCGTTGCCCGTGGCCCCCATTACAAACCTAGTTTGGGTTTGGTCCCAGTGGCGATCGCCCCGGTGGCCCCGGTTGGCGAGCAAATCTTTGGGTTTAGTGGTTGCGTCGCACCCCTCTGCCGGCTCCGGCCTTCTTTCCCCCACCCCGCCGCGCTTTTCTTTTTTTATAAAGCACAGATAGCTGTCAGGCGGCCAGCACTGTTAACCCTCTCCCTGTCTGCTTTTAAGGGGATAAAACACTAAATTAGAAAATTTTTTTGGGGTGCAGGTTTTTTTTTTTTTTTTTCCTTTTATCATTTTTTTTCTCCCTTTTTTTTTTTTTTTTTTCCCCTTTTTTTTTGGGTTGCCCCCAATTTTTTGCGCAATCACCGCTACCCCCCCCAACGCTGGTCAGTAAACGCCTCACGGACTACCCCTTTTTTTGGGGTTTCTAGTGGCCCTTTTTTTTTTTTTGTGTTTTTTTTTTTTTTTTTTCCCACGCTGATTATGACGGTACTTTCACTAAAACAACACGTTTCAGGTTTTTGCCCGCGGGGATTAGTCCTGCGCCTCGAGCGTTGATCATGACGCCCCCGCCCCTGATCTTTGTAAAGTATTTTTCTAAAAATTTTTTTTTAATCCTAAATAAGAATAAAAAAAGTAAAAAAAAAAATTAAATAGTGGTTAAAAGCTAGCTTTTAACTAGCTAGGCGGGGGCTTTGGGTTTTTTAGGCGGCCCGTTAGATTAGGTTTAGGTTAGTTTTAGGGTCCACTTAGTTTAGTGAAAAAACCCTTTAGTTTTTTAAAAAAGTTAAAAAGAGTTTGTGGTGTATATATATATAAAAATAAAATTTTAATATATAAATAAATTATATATATATATTAGATTTTAAAAATAGCATAAAAAGGGACTTTAAAATTTTTTTTTTTTATAACGTTCGTAAAAAGGGACTTTTTTTTTTTTTAGAAGGTTTTTTTTTTTTTTTGCTCCAACCCCCCGCTGCCCTCAACACGGGTCATAAACGCCTAAACGACCAAAATCTTTTAAAATTTTTTTTTTGAGGGTCTAGGGGGGAAATTTTTTTTTTATTTTTTTTTTTTTTTTTCTAACCTGTTTAGGGACGTACATCACTAACAACAGCCACGTTCAGGGGGTTTCCCGCAGGGTTTACCCCGCCCCCTCTGAGCTTTTAAATCCATGACGTCCGTCCCTGATCTTTATAAATTTTTTTATTCTAAAATTTTTTTTTTTTTAGTTTTCCCCTATTTTAAAAATAGTGAAAAGGAGCGAAACTTACTAAAATACCGGGGATTTAAAGGTTGGGGGACGCTGGGGTTTAGGTTTTTTACGTCCGCTTAGTATATTAGATTTATATAGCAATAGACAGACGTTTTAGAATTTTTTTTTTTTTCGTTTGGGGTTTAAAGTATATTTTTTTTTCATACTAAAATTTTTTTTAAATTTTTTTTCGGGTAAATTTTAAATTTTTAAAATTTTTTTTTACTATTTTTAAAATTTTTTTTTTTTTTTACTAAACTTTTTAATTTTTTTCTAAAATTTTTTAAAAAAAAATTTAAAGTAACCCCACCACACAAAGTGAAATACAAACATACACCCCCCGCAAAAATTTTTTTCCCACAAACACGTTGTGAAATACCCAACATACACCCCCCCCTAAATAATTTTTTAAAAACAAACACGGGGTTGAAGAAACCTACATTTTACCGCCCCATAAAATACCCCCAAAATAAAAAAAAAATTTCCCCAAAGGTTTTTCCCCAGAGACGCTACTCAGCGGAGGAGGCGAAACCTTTTTTCCCGGGGCCGGGGGATAGCGATTTCCCGCATGTTTTCGACGAGGATTTTCCCCGGGGTTCGCCTTTCCCCAATCATCCGAGTCCTCCTCCGCGAGGGGGGGTTTCCCTTTCCCGTGGGAACCCCCCCCCCGGGGGTCAGTAGGGGGTGACCCCCCAAAGTAGTAAACCCCCATATGGACTCCCGCCCCAAAAATTACCACCCAAAATCCCTAAATTTTGGGGGGGGCCACCCCCCTGGAGCCCCGAAACAAACACCCCCCACGGCCTCACTGAAATAGATTTTTTTGTCTTTTTCTTTTGGGGAAACGGGTTTTGAGGGTCAGGGTTTGCCCCAGACTAACCTCTAAGCCCAGCAGTTTTTTTGGCCCCTGAACCCCCAACTTCCCATTCTGCGGTGGAAACCCCCCGTGAACACTGCAAAAGATGATGGCATTTTGGGGCCTTTTCTGCACATGGGCATAGGGGAAAAAGCCCGAGGCCCGGCAGAAATTGGATTACTGATATCTTTTCCCAGTACCCCCTTTTAAAACCCCCCCCAGGGCCTGTCCCCGTACCCGTTTTGGGAGAAAATTCAAAGATTTTTTGCATTTAAACAAGGGATAATTCCCTGTGCCCACCCCGGTTTACGACCCCACTTTTTTGACCGCTTATATAAAGTTCGGGCCCCCTTTTTCAAACCCCTTTCATGCCCAAAATTTTTAGGGGCTATACCCCTGAAAAAATTTATTTTTTTTAGATTAGTCCCTCCTACCCCTTCAAGGGCAGGCTCAAATTTCCCAAAACCCCGCCCAGGGAAAAGAGCGCGGTACCCGGGGTAAAAATTACAAGCTGTGCGAAGAGTACCCCCGGGAACCCCACATTTTTCCGCATTTAAAGAAGGGGGGGACAAACCAAAATTGGCCCCCTGAATGCCCCCCTTTCCCTGAAAAATAGTGGAAAAATAGTGTTGGGGTTTTTGTGCAAACCCCCTGCTGGGGTAAATTTTCCCACCTGTACGGGGTTTAACCCTTTTTTACCAGCATTCCACTTTTAAGTGCCCTTTAGCGCAAAACGTACAGCACCTGTGGCACTGGGGCGCAAGAACCAAAAAAGGGGACTCCCCCCAAAACCCCTTTTTTGCGCAATTTTTTCCCCCAAGGGGGGAAAGCAGGTCCCAATCCGCGGGGACCGCTTCTGGGCAAATTTCAAGGATAAAAGGGGCTCCTTGGATTTTACCACATTTCACGGGCCCCCCCACTACCCCCTTTCCAATGTAAAGAGGTACCCCGGGTACAGTCCCCACAAACCCCCACTGATTCTGGATTTCAACGGTTTCAATGGGAGGGGTTTTAAAACCCGTCGACCAGGTGCTGAAACCCTACAGTGCCGCAAAGGGAAGGGCCAAGGTTGGTACAAAAAGCTGGGCCCTGGGACATTGTGCAAATTCAAGTACAAAAGCTTTTGGTTTTTTTTCCGGGTTTTAAAAGGGCCAACAGGGGGCGTTTAATTTCCTTCCCAAAGAAGGTAATAAAAGGCGCTTTTTTTTGGGGAAACCCGGGTGAGGGGCCCCCGCACTTCTGGTTTTGACGTCCCCCCTAATTTTACCCCTTCAGCATTTTCCCCCCAATGAAATCCCCCCCCACTGGGGAAAAAGGGGAGGACGCAAAAAAGGTGCAAAGTTTGCTTTTAAAAAAGGGGGAATCAGAAAAGAACCCCCACGTCTGTTTTTTTAAACCTTCCCTTATTTAAACCCCCCCCTCTGCAAAAAAAATGCTTCAAATGTACCACTCGTCCCCTGGGTTACTATTTAAGCTTTCTTTTATCCTTTTTTTTGTCCCGCCCCCGTTCCCCCGAACACCCAAAACTTTCAAGGATTTAAATTGGGGGCGGTAACAAGGGAAAGTCCGGAAAAATTCCCGTTTTCATTTTTCCCCCCCGCCCTTTTTAACCCACAATAAAATTTGGGGTTATTTTAGTTTTAAAGAAACACCTTCCCTTTTAAAATTTAAATTACCCCCCTTAAAAAAGTTTTCCCTTTGGGGTTGGACGTTCTAAAAGTGGGGTCCCCTTTTAGGTTTTAAAATATTTGTTCAAAATCACAGCAATACAAAATTTTTCAGGGCATGCGGGGTTTTTTCAGCCCAAAAAAAAAAAAGGCTGTCAAAGCCATAAAATTTCTAAAAGTCCTCCATGGCGTGTTTCAGGGGGGAGCCAAAAATTTTAGGGGGACATTTGGGGTTCCCCCCAAAAAACGGGGGGACAAAGGCAAAAAAAATTGGGCATTATTTTTAAAAATTTTCGCAAGGCTTGCCGGCTTTTTATTGTGCAAATTAATGGGGAATTTCGTATAAACGTCCGTTTACATTTTTTTTCCTTTCTAAAGCCCCCGTAATGTCTGTGAATTAAATTTTTTTGAAAAACCTGTCTGGTTTAAAATTTTTTAATTACAAACCCCTTAAAAAAGGGTTTCCCTTAGGGGGGGGGGACTTTTTAAAATTTTTGGGGGCCAAATTTTAAGGGGTATTATAATATTTTTTTCAAACACACATGTTTCAATTGTCAGACATGCTGTGTATTTCAGCAAAAACGTTTCAAATGGGGGGTTCGCATAAAGTGCTATTCTTTCCCATGGCGTGTTTTCCGGGGGGAGCCCCCAAAATTTTAAAGGGTTTTACATGTGGGTGTCCCTAGAAAAGGGAACTTTGGGAGAAAAAAAAGGGCATCTTTTTTTTTCAATTTTGGCAAGGGGTTCCGCTGTTATTTTTGCATTTTAAAGGGAATTCGTATAAACGTTTAGTTTTTCCTTTTTTGGCCCTTTTTAATGCAATTTTAAAAAGCTGTGAAATTTAAATTTTTTAAACACCTGTCCCGTTCAAAATTTGAATTACAAACCCCTTTAAAAAAGTTCCTTAGGGGGGGGACGTTTTAAAATGGGTCACTTTTTTGGGGTTTTAAAAATAAATTTTTTACATCACAGCTGTAAATTTGGGCAGGACATGCTGTGTATTTCAGCAAACAAAGGGGTGTCAAACGCAAATTGCTATGTCCCCCTCCAAGGCGTGTTTCAGGGGGGAGCCAAATTCTAAGGGGGACATGTGGGGTGTCCCAGAACGGGAGACATGGCAGAAAAATTGGGCCAAACTGGGTTTTTTAATTTTGCGCCAAAAAGGGGTGCCGCTTTTTTGTGCCCGTTTTTTAAAGGCGAATTACGTTAAACCCTCATTTAAAATTTTTTTGCCTTTCTAATGCATATTTAAAGGTCTTTTGAATTAATTTTATGAAACACCCGTCCCGTTTTAAAAATTTTAATTTCACCCCCCTTTAAAAAGTTCCTTAGGGGTGGACCCGGCTAAAGGGGGGCACTTTTAGGTGTTTTATAATATTTGTTCACTTTACAGCATTTTAAAAAATGTCCCGGACATTTCTGTGGTATTTTTAGCCCAAAATAATTGGGGTGTTTAAACGCATAAAAAGTAAGGGGCTGCTCCATGGCGTGTTTTTTAAAGGGGGGAAACCAAAAATTTTAGGGGGCCCTTTGGGGTGTCCCTAGAACGGGGAGGGAAAGGCAGAAAAAATTTGGGGATCTTTATTTTTTTTAATTTTTGGGGGAAAGGGGGGAAGGGGGCCTTTTTTTTTTTTTCCCCGGGCTGTTATTTTGCAGTTAGATGGGGAATTAAAGTAATAAACGTCAGTTTTAAAATTTTTTTTTCCTTTTAAAAGCCCCTAAATAATGTTCCCCGTGAATTTTTTATAAACACCTGTCTGTTCAAAATTTTGGGAAAACAAACCCCCTTTAAAAAGTTTTCCCTTTGGGGTGGGCGTTTTTAAAAATGGGGTCACTTTTTAAGGTGTTTTTTAATTTTGTTTTACATCACAGAATTTCAATTGTCAGGACATGCTGTGGAAATTTTAGCAAACTAGGGGTGTCATTTCGCAAATTGCTATGGTTCTTTGGCCCCCAAGGGGGTTTTTCAGGGGGCAGCCAAAAATTTTAGGGTGACCCTTGGGGTTCCCTAGAACGGGGAAAACAGGAAAAAAAAATTGGGCATTCCCGATTTTTTTAAAATTTTGCGCAAGGCGTGCCGTGTTATTGTGGGAGTTTAATTGGGGAATTAAATATAAACGTCAGTTTTTTAAATTTTTTCCTTTCTAATGCATATTAATGTCTGTGAATTAATTTTTATGAAACACCCGTCTGTTCCAAAAAATTTTTAAATTTCACCCCTTTTAAAAAGGGTTTCCCTTTGGGGTGTACCCTTTTAAAGTGGGGTCACTTTTTTGGTGTTTTTAAAATTTTGTTCACAAACACCCGGGATGTACAATTGTCAAGGGCATGGGGTGTATTTCAGCAAAATAGGCCCTGTCATGCGCATAATTCTATGTTGCCCCTGGCGTGTTTTTAAAGGGGGGAGCCCCAAAATTTTAAGGGGGACATGGGGGTGTCCCTAGAAAGGGGGACATGGAGAAAAATTGGGCATCTGATTTTTTCAATTTTTCGCAAGGCGTTCCGCTGTTAAATTTTGCAGTTAGATGGCGAAAATTTCGTATAAAAATCATTTTCCCTTTTTTGCCTTTCAAAAGCATAGTAATGTTGTGAATTTAAATTTTTTTGAAAAACACTTTCTGTTTCAAAATTTGAATTAACCAAACCCCCTTTAAAAAGTTTCCCTTTTGGGGGGGGGGAAAAGTTCTAAAGTGGGGGCACTTTTTGGTTTTTATAAAAATTTTTTTCACATCACAAACATGTACAATTGTCAAAGGGCATGCTGGTATTTCAGCAAACTAGGGGTTTCCCTGGGGCATAAAATTTCTTTTGTCTGCTCCATGGCGTGTTTAAGGGGGGAGCCAAATTCTAGGGTGACTTTTGGGGTTTTCCCTAGAACGGGGAGACAAAGGGAGGAAAAATTGGGGATCCCCGATTTTTCCCCTTTTTGCGCAAGGCGTGCCGCGTTAAATTTTGCAGTTAGATGGCGAATTACGTAATTTAAAAAAATCGTTTTCAATTTGGGGCCCCTTTTTAAGCATAGTAATGTCCGGTGAATTAATTTTTTTAAACACCTTTTTTTCAAAAATTTTAAAATTCCCCCCCCCTTAAAATGTTTCCCTTAGGGGGGTGGACGTTTCCCAAGTGGGGCACTTTTAGGGTGTTTTTATTTAAAATTTGTTTACCTCACAGAAAAGTACAATTTTCAAGGGCATGGGGGGGGTTTTTATTTCACAAAATTGGGGGTGTCAAAGCGCATTTAATTTCTATGGTTTCCCCCCTCCATGGGGGTGTTTCAGGGGGCAGCCAAATTTTTAGGGTGACATTGGGGTGTCCCAAAAACGGGGAACATTTGGGAGAAAAAAAGGGGATCTGATTTTTTAATTTTGCGCAAAAAGGGGTGGGCCCCTTGGGTTTTTGTTAAAAGATAAAGGGAAAAAACAGGGTAATTGTGAATTTTTTCCCCCTTTTTAAACCTCTAAAAAGCATTATCTATAAAAAAAACATCTCAAAGGGGCCAAATTTCACACTAAAAACACCAAAATTAGTTTCCAAAATGGGGGGAAATTTTGGGGATTTTTCCCCCGTTCTGGAACTTTGGGGGGGCTAACAAATGCAACATGAGGGGCCCCAGCCAAAAACCAGCTTTTTTTTTTCCCCCCTCCCAAAGCCCAAAAAGCGCTCCTTCCCTTCTAAGACTCCCCCAAGGCCCCCTAAAATGTTTTAAAGGGCCACATATGGGGGATTGGGCCCTTAAATCCCGAAGAAAATTTGGGCAAACAGGTTTTGGGGGGGCTTTTTCTCCTCCTTTTTTTTTTAAAATGAAAAATTTTTTGGGTTTAAAAGTGCAATTTTCTGGGAAAAAATTGTAAATTTTTTATTTTTCACAAAAACCCGGGTTTCCCGAGGGGTTTTTAAAGAAAAACCTGTGGGGTCAAAAGGCCCTATAAAACCCCCAAAATAAATTTTTCTTATGGGTTTAGTTTTTCCAAAAAGGGGGCCCAAAATTTTTGGGTTTTTTTTTTTTCCGTTCTGGAATTGGGGGGGTCACAAATCAACATGGGGCCTTCAGTCAAACCAGTATTTTGCACTCCCAAAAAACCCAAAAAACGCTCCTTCCCCCCTTTGACTCACCACGTGCCCCAATATGTTTTATGACCCCCATATGGGGTTTTTGGGGGTTACTCGGAAGAAATTTTGGGCCAAAAAAGGGTTTTTTGGGGGGGCTTTTTTTTTCCTCCTTTTTTTGTGAAAATGAAAAAAATTTAAAAATTTTAAAGTGCAATTTTCTGGAAAAATTTTAATTTTTTTATTTTTACAACCCGGGTTTCCCCAAATTTTTATAAAAACCTGGGGGTCAAAAGGCACCTATAAACCCCCAATGAATTTTATTGAGGGGTGGGAAATTTTTCCCAAAAAGGGGTCAATTTTTGGGTATTTTTTTCCGTTCTGGAAAAATTGGGGGGGCTACAAATGCAACAAGAGGGGGCCTTCAGTCAATCCAGCTTATTTTGCACTTTTCCCCCAAAACCAAATAGCGCCCCCCTTCCCCTTTTTAAAAACTCACCACGTGGGCCCCCTAAAATGTTTTATGACCACATATGGGGTAAATTCCTTACCGGAAGAAATTGGCAAACAGGTTTTTTGGGGGGCTTTTTTTCCTCCTTTTTTTTTTTGAAATTGAAAAAAAAATTTTGATTAATAGGCAAAATTTTTTGGGAAAAATTTTTAATTTTTCATTTTCACAACCGGATTTCCCAAAAGGTCAGAAAAACCTTGGGGCAAAAAGGGACGCTATAAAAACCCCAAAAATTTAATTCATTGAGGGGGTGTAGTTTCCAAAATGGGGTCAATTTTGGGTATTTTTTTTTTCCCTTCTGGAACTTGGGAAAGGGTTTTAAAAAAATGCAACAAGAGGGCCCTTCCCGTCAATCCAGCTTATTTTTCACCCCTCCCCCAAAACCAAATAGCGCTTTCCTTTTCCCTTTTAAAACTCACCACTGCCCCAATATGTTTTTTTTACCACATATGGGGGATTTTTCCTTACCCCCCCCGAAAAAAAATTGGGGCCCAAAAGGTTTTTTTGGGGTGCTTTTTCCCCCTCCTTTTTTTTTGAAAAATGAAAAAATTTTGAAATTTAAAAGTGCAATTTTCTGGAAAAAATTTTAATTTTTCATTTTCACAACCGGGGTTCCAAGAAGTTCTATAAAAAAACCCGTGGGGGCAAAAGGGAAGCTATACCCCAAAAATTTAATTCATTGAAGGGGGGGGTAGTTTTTCCCAAAATGGGGTCAAATTTTTGGGGTTTTTTTTCTGTTCTGGAACTTGGAGGGTCTACAAATGCCCAAAATGAGGGGCCCTTCCCAGTCAAACCAGCAATTTTTTTGCACTCCCCAAAAACCAATTTGCGCTTTCCTTCCCTTTTAAAAACTCCAAACCCCCGTGCCCCATATAAATTTTTTGACCACATATGGGGTTTTTGCCTTACTCGGAAGAAATTGGCAACAGGTTTTGGGGTGCTTTTTTTCTCCTCCTTTTTTTTTGAAAATTAAAAAAAATTTTTTGTTAAAATGCAAATTTTTTTCTGGAAAAACTGTAATTTTTTTATTTTCACAACCGGATTCCAGAGAGTTCCCAAGAAAAAACCCGGGGGGGTCAAAAGGGACGCTATAAACCCCCAGATGAAAATTTAAGAGGGGGTAGTTTCCCCAAAATAGGGTCAATTTTTGGATTTTTTTTCCGTTCTGGGAACTTGGGAGGGTTTTACAAATGCAACAATGAGGGCCTTCAGTCCCAAACCCACTTATTTTGAAATCCCCCAAACCAAATACGCTCCTTTTCCCCTTTTAAGACTCACCCGTGCCCCCATAAAAATGTTTTTATGACCACATATGGGGGATTGGCCCCTTAAACCCGGAAAAAATTGGGGGGAAAAAGGTTTTTTTGGGGGCTTTTTCCTCCTCCTTTTTTTTTTTAAAATGGGAAAAATTTTTTGATTTAAAAGTGGGAATTTTTTTGGAAAAAATTTTAATTTTTCATTTTTACAACCCCCCGGATTCCCCGAAGTTCCCAAAAAAAACCTGTGGGGTCCCAAAAGGGACGCTATAACCCCTAGATGAATTCAATTTTAGGGGTGATTTTTCCAAAAAATGGGTCAAAAATTTTGGGATTTTTTTTTCCGTTCTGGGGAACCCCTTTGGGGGGGTCTACAAAAGCAACATAGGGCCCCAGCCAATCCAGCTTATTTTTTCACTCCCAAAGCCAAATAGCGCTCCTTTTCCCCTTTTTAAGACCCCCCACGTGGGGCCCCCTATAAGTTTTTTTACCACATATGGGTTATTGGGCCTTTCTCCCGAAGAAATTGGGGGAAAAGGTTTTTTGGGGGGCTTTTTCTCCTCCTTTTTTTTGGGGAAAATGGGAAAAAATTTTTGATTTTAATAGGCAAATTTTCTGGAAAAATTGTAATTTTTCCCTTTTTTACAACCGGGTTCCAGAGAGTTCTATGAAAAACCTGTGGGGTCAAAAGGCACCCATAAACCCCCAGATGAATTTCCCCTTGAGGGGTTTAGTTTTTTTAAAATGGGGGCAATTTTTTGGGTTTTTTTTTTTTCCGTTCGGGGAAATTGGGAGGGGTCTACAAATGCAACATGAAGGGGCCCTTTAAATCCAAACCAGCTTATTTTGGGACTCCCCCAAAACCAAATAGCGCTCCTTCCCTTCTAAACTCACCAAAGTTCCCCGTATATTTTTTTTTATTACCACATATTGGGGGTATTGCCTTTTCTCCCGGGAAAAAATTTTGGGGAACAGGTTTTTGGGGGGCTTTTTCTCCTCCTTTTTTTTGGGGAAAATGAAAAATTTTTTAGATTAATAAATCAAATTTTTTGGAAAAAATGTAATTTTTCATTTTCACAACCGGGTTCCAGAGAGTTCTAAAAAAAAAACCCCGTGGGGGAAAAGGCACGCTTTAAAAAAACCCCAGAAGAATTTTATTGAGGGGTGTAGTTTCCAAAATGGGGTCAAATTTTGGGGATTTTTTTTTTTCCCTTCTGGGAAAATGGGAGGGTCTACAAAATGCAACATGGGGGGCCTTTTAGACAAACCAGCCCTTTTTTTCAACCCCCAAAACCAAATGCGCTCCTTCCCTTTTAAAAACACACCACGTGCCCCCCCCCCTATAAAGTTTTATGACCAAATAAAGGGGGATTGCCTTAAATCGGAAGAAATTTTGGGGAACAGGTTTTGGGGCTTTTTCCCCCTTTTTTTGTTTAAAATGAAAAAATTTTAGATTAATAGTGCAATTTTTTTGGAAAAATTGTAATCTTCATTTTTCCCAAAAACCGGATTCCAAAAAATTTTTTTTGGAAAAAAACCTGTGGGGTCAAAAAAGGGACCCCTATACCCCTAAAAGAATTCATTGAGGGGGGGCAAATTTTTCCAAAAAAGGGGTCACTTTTGGGGGGGTTTTTCCCTTTTTTCTTGGAAAATTGGGGGGCCTACTAAAGGGAAAAATGACCCGGGCTCCAGCAAATCCAGCCTTTTTTTTTTTCCCTTTTCCCCAAAACCCAAATTTCGCTTTCCCTTTACTTCTGAACCCACTATGGTGCCAAATTTTTTTTATAAACCCCATATTTGGGGATTGTAACACTCAGAAGAAAATTGTGGGAATAGGGGTTTTGGGTTTTTTTTTTTTTCCCACGTTTTCCCGTGACAAGAAAAAAATTTGGGGGTAAAAAATGTAATTTTTTTTTAGAAAATTTAAATTTTTTTAATTTTTTATTGGGCCAATTCTAAAATTTTCCCGTGAAAAACTGTGGGGCCCCCAATAAAAATTTACTTTCCCCCTTGGGTGAATTCTTTGAGGGGTGGGAGTTTCCAAAAAGGGGGGTTTTTTTCAGTTTTTTATTTTTTTTTTTTTAGCACCCTTAGGTGTTCCCCGGAAAAACCCGATATGTTTCCTATAAAATTTTATAATAAAAAGATAGCCCCCAAAATCCCCGTAGGGCTCCCTTTAATTCTGAGGGCCCTTTGGGTTTATCAAATAACATACTAGGGCCACAAAATATATATTTTTAAAAAAAGCGATTTTTAATGGAAAAATTTTCATTGAGTTGGGGTTTTTTTTGGGTTTCCAATATAAAAAAAAATTTCCCCTAAAATAATAGATTTTTAAAAATTTAAAATTGGCAAAAAAAAAAGAAAAATTTTGAAAATTTTTAAACCAACCCCCCACTTTTCTTTAAACCCCGTAAAAAAAACCTAAAGGGTTAAAAAGACTTTCTAATTTCTGGTTTTTTAAAAAACCTTGAAAGGGGGTAGTTTCCCTTTCATGGGGTTTTAAATTTTTGGGGGGTTTTTTAAAAATAGGCCCCCCCAATTTTCTACATTTAACTGGTGGACCCTAAAAAAATCCGTGTTTGGTTTTAAATTTTAAATTTAAAATTTGATTTTAAATTGCTATCATATTTTTTAAGCCAAACCAAAATTCCCCAAAAAAGTTAAGTAAAATTAAAAAAAATTATGCCAACATACAGAAACATAAGGTTTGATGGGTATTTATATACTATTTTTTTGCAGTATTACTATCTGTCTTTGATGGAGAAATTTTTGGGAAGTTTTAAAATGGCAAATTTTTCCAAAATTTCCACGATATTTTGAAAAATTTTTCACAAATAAAAAGTTTTTATTTTAACCAAAATTTCTTTTCCATCTTTAAAGGGAAAAATATTCACGAAAACATCTCTGAAAACACATGGATGGTTTAAAAAGTCAAAAAGTTATTCTCCCCATAAAGTGACACATTCAGATTTAAAAAAAGGGGTCTCCCTTCCCGAGAGGGCCCAAAAATGGCTCCCCCCGGTAAGGGGTTAAATATTTTAAATATAGAGATCTCTCCCCAAAATTTTATTTATACCCAGGGCTGTTTCTAAACAAGGGGGGAAACCCCTACGTCTTGAGGAACGAAAGTTTTTTACATAAACATAGAAAGGGATTTCTTTTACTGTAGAGCAGTGAGACTATGGAATTCTCTGCCAGAGGGACTTTTCATGGTGAATTCAATAACAGAGTTCAAAAAGGGTTTGGTTGCATTTCTGGAGCATAATAATATAACAGTTATAATGTCTAGGATTCAGGGAGGGGTCATTGATCCAGGGATTTTTCTGATTGCCAGATTGGAGTCGGGAAGGAATTTTTCCCTAAATGAGGACAATTGGCTTCTACCTCATTGGGGTTTTTGCCTTCCTCTGGATCAACACCTTAGCAAACAGGCTGAACTGGATGGATGTCTTGTCTTTTTTCGGCCTTACAAACTATGAAACTACCCTCCCTCACTTTCCCTTCCTTTGAGGTCCACACCCTCAGACTCTTCCGCCCGTTTTCTCTCAGAGTCGTGGTTGTGTACAGACCCCCCCGGCTCTCACCGCCAGTTTCTGGATCATTTTGCCACCTGGCTCCCTTATTGCCTCTCTACTGAAAGACCCACTCCCATCATGGGTGATTTCAACATCCCCATTGATGACCCCTTGTCTCCTTCTGCCTCTCAGTTCCTTTCACTAACCTCTTCTCTTGGCCTCTCGCAGTTTACACATTCTCCCACCCACAAGGGAACTCACTTGATCTTGTCTTCTGTCATCTCTCATCAATTTCTAACCTCACTAATTCTCCTTATGATCTCTCTGATCATAACCTCATCTCTTTTACTATCAATATTTCGCAGCCCTCTCTGGACACACCTGCCCATCATCCATTCAGAAACCTCCGCTCCATTAACACCCAGGAACTCACAGACACCATACAGTCCTCACTACCCCCAATCTCCTCCCTCTTCTGCCCTGACCTGGCTGTTAAATGTTACAATGAAACACTCTCATCCACCCTGGACATGTTGGCACCACTCACACACCGCACCACCAGAGTCAGACGCCTGCAGTCTTGGCACAAGCCTCAGACGCGCCATCTGCAGCGATGTTCCAGGTGCGCGGGGCGTCTGTGGAGAAATTCAAAGCTACCTGCAGACTTTCTCCACTATAAATTCATGCTCAGAACTTACCACACTGCCCTGCACTGCTCCAAACAAAAATATTTCACCTCCCTCATCTCCACATTACACAACAACAAAAAGCGACTCTACGACACTTTCCACCCCCTCCTCACGCCAAAAGCTCACGCCCCGGTCACTGATCTCCATGCTGAAGACCTGGCCCCTCACTTCAAAGACAAAATTGACAGTATCCGGCATAACATCTCTTCTCAAAACCCAAGCAGAACCCATCCTGTCCCTCCCCGAACGTCCTCTAGTCTGCTCTCAGCTCTTGACCCAAGAAGAAGTATCCAGGCTTCTCCGGTCTGCTTGCCCCACCACCTGCTCTAATGACCCCATTCCCTCCCACCTTGTCTAGTCTATTTCTCCAGCTATCCTCTCTGACCTTACTGCAATCTTCAACCTCTTTCTTTCCACTGGGATCTTCCCATCCTCCTTTAAACAGGCTACTATCACCCCTTTACTAAAAAAGCCCACTCTGGACCCGTCCTGCCCTGCCAACTACTGACCAGTCTCTAACCTGCCCTTCAGCTCTAAACTCCTGGAACGCTTGGTCTACTCCCGCTTAATCTGCTATCTCTCTGACAATTCTCTTCTCGATCCTTTGCAATCAGGTTTCTGCACTTCACACTCCACAGAAACTGCTCTAATTAAAGTATTTACAGGTGAATGAAGCTGTGGTGAAAGAGTCTATGAGTGTGGAGATTCCTGGTGCTAGGTAGTACTTGTCAATCAATCCGTTCATTTAAGTCTTAGACAAGTGTCCCAGCCCATGTGTCAACTGAACAACTGCTGGATATAGGGCCCTGGGCAGACAAGGGGTCTGCCAACTCTGTAAATCTCATCATCTCCTTCTTTTGCTCTTCTTCCAAGTTTCTTTTTCTACATCCGCAGCTTGTTGTTGCAATTTGTACAGTAGATGTTTGGATGGAGGATTTGTGGTTTTTGCCTCTTTTGTGACCATAGTAGGTGCACAGTTATCCTTTAAGGCCGCTTCTTTTGCTGCTTTGTCTTCCCTATAATTTCCTTTTGCCTCTTCAGTGTTGAGTTTCTCATGTGCCTTCACTTTCATGACAACAACCCTATCTGACAGTAGGAGTGCCTCCACAAGCCCGTTGTTGTCAGGAATCTTTGTGATTTCCAGTTGTGCCATTCCAAAGGCATATTTAGAATCCGTGTAGATGTTGTCTTATCCTTGGCCAGTCTGCAGGGTGTGGTCAAGGCCTCCAGTTCTGCCTTCTGTGCTGACTTGTGGGAGGGTAAACTTTTTGCCAGCAATACAGCATCCACTGTTGTAACTGTATATCCTGTGTGATAGCGGCCTTGTTCATCTGCAAATCTGGATCCATCCACATAGATGACATATTCTGGGTTTGTGAGTGGTTTGTCTGAGACAGATGTCTCCGTTTGCATCACTTCAAAGCAGTCATGGGTATTGTTGTCCTCACTTTCTGTCTTTTCCCCCTCCTCCAATCCACTGTCTTCTCTTGAAAGCGAAAGGAGGGTAGCTGTATTTAGAACACAGCATCTCATAAGTGTGACATTGTTTGGTATGAGGAGAGAACATTGCAGTCTCAAATGGCTATCCGTAGACATGTGCTTGGATTGTGTCTGGTTTAGAATTGCAGAGATGTCATGAGGTGACAGCAGGAAGAGGGAGTGTCCAAGTACGATATCTGCCGTTTTGTCCAACAGCACTTGGGCTGCAAATACAGCTAATAGCAGGGGCAGTTTTATCCAGGGCTCAGGCCCTGTTACCTATTTATAGACTGAGGGTCCTATTACCTATCTACAGACTTAGGGACTCTATTATCTATCTATTCCTACTGGGGGACCCTATTGTCTATATTCCTACTGGGGGACCCTATTTCCTATCTACAGACTGGGGGGCCTATTACCAATGTATTTATATACTGGGGGACCCTACTACCTATATATCTACCTACTGAGGGACATATAAACTATATACCTACCTACTGGGAAAAATATAACATATATGCCTACCTACTGAGGAGACCTATATACCTACCTACTGTGAACCTACCTAATGGGGGTCTATACAGGAACGATGGGTGATTCTTCATCCCCCACAGCAGGTACCTGCCTTTTCTATCATTGGATATCAGGTTGCTGTTGGATGGGTTGTCTCAACATGCTTTCCTGTATAAACCTCAATTAGGGAGGGAGTTATATAAACCCCCCCGTAGGTAGGTAGATATGTGCTGGAAAAGTGAGGATTCTAAAATGTTTGTGTGTTAACAGATGAGTCGTGGCCGGGAGAAGTCATCATGGCGGTCTGGGGCGGTGGAGAAGAGAAGGGAAAGTGAACGGCACCTCTCAGAAAAGACGTTTTCTGTGACTCACTAAATGTAACTGCAGTGTAATCACTTATATTTCTGCAGAGTGCCTACATACAACTAGTATCTACCATTATATGGTCCCTGTATATACGTCTTCAGATCCTGTGTGGTCGCCTTTGGCCATGGTCTGGCAATATTATTTGATCCTTAAGTAGTAATAGTTTTGGGTCTTGGTTTTGTATGAGTTTTTTTTTTTTTAGTAACAATGATTCGTCTGATATATTTGCTCCATGTGTAGGTGTATTATTTGGTGACGGTTATTTATAAGGTATTACACTGTTATGTGTAGGTGAGCGCTATTGACAAAGTAAATTTGTCAGTGCTGATTTTCATTGTACAGTGACTGCTGAGGTGATGGACAGGATCTGTACACGTAAAATTTGTGAAAGGAACGTAAAGTCTTTTCTCTTTAAAAACACATGCCGCAGTTCACAATGTAGCATGAAAAATGCTGTGTGAACGCCCTACTGAGCAAAACTTAACACAAAGGACCCGGGCCCTGGATGTTTTAGGACCCTAGCAACGCCCCTGGCTCATAGACAGCAGTGTCCCTCCCTTGCAACTGGGTCCAGCCTCACAGAGTAGTATCCAATTGGTCTGTTTCGGCCTGCATGGTCGAACTCCTAGCGTATGTTCCTCCCTTTCTGATATGAAGAGCTTGCAGGTTTTCTGGTATTCTTGGATGCTTAGTGCAGGGGCACTGGCAATGGCTGCTTTCAGCTTCTGAAAGGACTCCAAAGCATCTTCATTGAGGTGGAAGGGGGTATTCTTCACTGCATGAGAGTGGATGCCCCTGGAATCCAGGACCTGCAATGGCAGATCAGGTCAAGGAAAGTCTTCAAGTGTTTAGCACCAGTATGGATTTTGATATCTTGCACTGCCTTGATGCGTTCAGGTGTCCGGTGTCGAGCTTGGTAAGACAGGCAATGGCATAGGGAAACAACTTTGTCCTTGCACCACTGCACCTTCTTCTGAGAAACTTTGCATCCTTGCTCGGCCAGAAAGAGGAGTAGAGATTCTGAGGAAGAGGCAGTCAAGTGTTCATTATCCGCACAGACAAGCAGATAATCCACATATTGCAACACTGTAGAAGATGGGTTCTCTGAAACCTTGCACGTATGCTAACCTCCGCCTTTGTGGATGTGGCTTTTTGAAGGAGGAGAATTGTAGATCAGAGAACATCTGAAACATCTGGTATTTCTCCACTGTTCCCCCTTTATCTTGGGTAATGTCAGTCAGCGTCTGAGAGTCTGTCCTTGGCTCATTCCTTCAGCTGTGCAATGGGACTGCTGGTTTGCCTCCCACAGCGGCAAGCAGACGATTGCCCCTGACCTGTCGTATGAGCTTATCTGCTCGTTCTTCCTCCTGCTTCGCCAGCCTCGTGCTGTTGGAGCCTCCTCCCACGGTGCTGTGCAGGTCATCCTCTCCCCCCAGTACCATGAGGTTTAGGGCATGTTGTGCTGTTCGTCATATATCCACAGAATCTGCATCCATGATTGGATACAAAGAAGAAGTGCTGAGTGCCGCCATCTTGGTCCCGGAAGCTGAAGTGTTGACCCCGGAAAGGGCGGGCAATAACCCAGAAGGAAGAGGAAGTTACATCAGAGGTTCTGTTCGGTTGGGCAAGATGGGAGCAGTAGGCGTGGCTCAGGGCGGAAGTTACATGGAAAGGGTGGGCAATGGCACCAGAGGTTCCGGAAGGCTGGGCATTCTGGGCAGAGCTCGAGAAGTAGGCGATGCTAGAGTGGGCAGGGTGGGTTGCGATGCAGATGGGCCCTCCTTGATTCGTGGTACCCCACAGTTGCAACAATTCTCTCCACCAAGTACACCCTCCTTATAGGGCTGTGGCTGATTCGCCAGTGTTAGGCAATGTTCACACGGCTTATTGCCAATGTAATTGCAGGGACGGATTTCACCCCGCAATTACGCCGGCAGCTGTGCCGGCCCCATAGACACTCATTATTCACGCCGTGTACACGCCGTAAATAATGTGCATGTCACTTTCTCCCCTCGGCGGATTCGCCAAGCGGGGAGAAGAGACGGAATCCATAGTTCTCTATGAGAACTGTGGATTACCGTAATGACTGGGACGGATTCCAGCCATACGGCGCGCAGTACGGCTGGAATCAGTCCCAGAATAAGCCGTGTGAACGAGGCCTTAGAGTTGGCAGTGTATGATGCAAGAATTTCCTGGCATCAATGTCCCCCACACATTTCTCTGCTCACCCCCTGTCTTGCATTTCCTTCGCAATTCTGTACCAAGCCTCTGCTGAAGGCACAGCCCCTCATCTTTCAACTTTCCTTTCTTTTCCATCAAGCACTTTCTTCACTCCTCTGCTTGCAACCTGCCTTCTGGATTCATATTAACTACTTTCATCAAAGCCTTCATCCTCTTCATCGCTATCTTTTCTTCTCTGTCTGCGACCAACTGGCATACCTGGTACCCTGTCCCTGCCTCTTTGGTTTTCTGGTTCCACATGAGCCCTGTATGTGTGCTTCCAAAAGTAAGGTGGTATGGACTGTCGTGGGCAGATGTAGTCTCTATCCTCAGTTTACCATGCTCTGCTCCACTGATCCCAGTGTCCCTTATCAAAAGATATGTGTAGATTTAACTGGAATGTATTTTCTGTAACCTCTTTCCTAAATGGAACAAAGGGCTTGTGGACCGCAGTAAAATACAAAAGTTCCCTGTATCTCCCTTGGTTCTTAACAACAATATTTTACATTTGCATTGAGGACAAGGTTCATCCATAACCTGCATTTACTTCCTCTTTTCCTAACACATCAACACTGACAATGTAATCTACTGACTATCAGCTTTGCACTTAGCCCTTTCTTTAGACAGATGTCATAAACACCCCAGAGGAGCACTCCCAGAGTATTACTGCCAAGTGAGGCAGTTTAGGGCTCTCCCCTCCAAAGAGACTTTGGGCGACATGTCAGAAAAGAGGAATTATACAATGAGTGTATAATGCGCCTGAATAAATAAACCTGTCAAAAATCTGGCGTGTGGTGTGCCTTGTATAGCATATTTAATGCACCTATTTTAGGCCCATTCAAAAGTGTCAAATGCGGCTATTTTTGGTGTATGACTGTTTATATAGAAAATACGGCGTCAACAGATTTTGGTGAAAAATACACCAAAAAAATGATGCAGCTCTAATGCGACAGGTCACCCTTTGTTTGCGCCTCCCACCAGCGCATGCATTTTCCTGGCACCTTCCATGCCATGGCTGTTTTCACCACACAGGCAGACGTGACACCTTCCCGAGTCACCCGTTTGGGACTTAGTCACCCGTAACCTCCACCGTTACTGGGCTGACTTCCTGCAGTGCCCGAGACACAATCAACCCATAGAGTATCCTCCAGGCATACAACAGACAAAACCCCACTAGGCGACAACTTTTGACAGGCTATTGGTTCTGACCATGGGCGACAAAGTTACCTGTCAGTGTGATCCGGCAACCAACCGATGGACAGGAGACAACACCCACCACAGAGACGAGCCGTTCCAAGTAAGATAGTAAAAACTGTCTTACCGTACTAGGTTGCAGATGATATTGTCTGTCCTCACGTCTGGTGGATGGAGTTAGGTCGGTCTGATTCGGTTCCGCTCACTGGATCAAAAACTCGTGGCCCCACTGTTGTGCACCAACTGTTATGGATGGAAGCACAAGGGGGCTCTACATCCTAGTGGGGTCTCCAAATTATCCTAGGATGATATCCTGCAGCACGGAGAAAGTAATCACACCACACTCATGCTGGTCTGAACAGACTTCCTGTTTTATTACCAGCAACAGCAGGTCTTATAGTTCTTTGTGTTAGTAAGATAAGAAAGTATCACATGAGCATAGTTATTAGTCTGTGATTGGTTACATCTTATTTGGGACATACTCCCTTTAGCTCAGGAATGTCAGAATCTTGGGTGTAGTCCCGGAAGGAGGCTCCACCTTGGATTATATAGCAGTTATCTCTACAAGCATAATATGTAACGTTCATTTTAGATACATATTAGAAAAAAGTTATACAGGCAGCTTTTATGTGCCGTGTTCAAAGGAATACGTGGCGTTATACTAGCTAACATATTTAAATGGAGAAACAAAGGATCACATGTACAACACTTCTATTCCCATCCACAAAAACGCTATATAAATAAAGATTATTATTATTGTGTATGTTACAAGTTTTTTTTTTTTTTTTTTTAAAAAGCAGTTTTGAAATCCAACTGCAGAAAATCCGAGCTGCGTAGACTACAACTCGGATTTTCTATTGAGATCTGTAGGGATTATTTACTGTCAAAATCCGAAAACTGTGTCAAAAATCAACTAGAATTTGATGTGGTCAATCAAATGGACCAGTCGGCACTACTTCTGCCTTTGACCAACTCAGTTGGTCATATATGATTGCAGCACTGAAGAGATTTGGAATTTCAGGTCCCTCTCTCCAAGCATAATACTATCTTTACTCTGTATCCCTAGCTACTATTAAACTTCCTTATAGCTTGTCCCGATTAATACATAATTCAAATGGTACAAGGCAATGATGCCCACTGTCTCCCCTACTGTTTGTATTATGTGTTGAACCTGTAACGGGTGCCCCCGCGACCCTCAATCCGGGTCGCGGGCGCACCCGTGCTTCCCAGCCTGGCGGCACTGCTGGCTGCATGTTGGGTAGCGGACGCGCTGACTCCGGCAGCCGTGTCCCGGCTCACTTACCCTTCTTCACTCCCGCGGCGTCTCCTGTCCTCCTGTTAAATTTAAAGGGCCAGCGCGCCGGTAATTGGGTATTGCCGGCTGCTGCCCTTATTTAAGCCTGCCTCTTCCTGATGCCCTTGACGGATCTTTAGTGCCCATTGCCTATTTAGAAAGCGTTCCTAAGTCTTGTTCTGATTACCGTGTACCATACCGTTTGCCTCCGTCCCTCGACCACGAATCTTGCCGCCTGTCCTGACCAACCTGCCTGTCCCCGACTACGAGCCTGCCTTACGATTTTGTACCACGCTACACCTCGGCTGCCTCCGCAAGCAAGTCAGGGGTAGCGACCTGGTAGACTCCCCGCTGAAGTCCATCCCGCTTTGCGGCGGGCTCTGGTGAAAACCGGGACCTACTTAGATTCTGCTCCCTGGCGTGGCTTATGCCATCGCTTGTGGTGGTCCTGAGGATCCATTACCTCCAACCGTGACAGTAAGATCCGGTCATGGATCCCGCCAAGGTGCCTCTGCCCAGCGTCGCTGATCTAACCACCATTGTGGCACAGCAATCCCAGCAGATCGCTCAGCAGGCCCAGCAACTCAGCCATCGCTCCGCCATGATGCAGCAGTGCCTAGCCACCCAGCAGCAACAACCCGCTCCCGTGGCGTCTGCTGCACCTTCGGCTTCCCAACCGGCTGCTGGTCCAAGGTCCATCTGTCTATGCGTCAAGTTCGATGGGGACTCCAAGACGTGCAGGGGCTTCATCACCCAATGTTCCCTGCACATCGAGCTAATGGGGAACCAATTCCATACGGAAAGGTCAAAGGTCGCATTTGTGGTCAGCCTTCTCTCCGGGAAAGCCCTGCCCTGGGCTACCCCTCTGTGGGACAGAGATGATCCGGTCACGGCTACTCTCACTGTCTTCCTCACCGAGTTCCGCAGTGTGTCTGAGGAACCTGCCCGAGCCTCTTCTGCTGAAACCGCCTTACTAAATCTGCATCAAGGCGACTCCTCAGTGGGCGATTACGCGGTACAGTTTCGCACCCTAGCCTCAGAACTGTCATGGAACGATGCGACCGTAGCCGCCACCTTCAAGAAGGGCCTCTCCAGCCAGATCAAGGATGCCTTATCTACCCGTGATCCACCTTCCTCCTTGAATGACCTCATCTCTTTGGCCATTCGGATCGATATCTGCTTTTCTGAACGGCGAGAAGAGCTACGCCAGGAACGTGAACCTGCCAGAGGTCGTCGGTTTCCCCGCCTAGCTCCTGTATTCCAGAGGCCGCCACAGATGTCCTCCCTACCTGCTACTGGGAACCCATGCAAGTGGACAGAGCTCACTTGACTCCCCAGGAGCTGACCCGGAGGCGAAAAGAAAACCTGTGTCTCTATTGTGCCAGCCCCGAACATTTCCGCTGGGGCTGCCCCCTTCGTCTTCAGCGTTCGGAAAACGCACGCACCTAGTATTCGTGGGAGAGGCGTTCCTGGTGGGCAATGCCTCTCCTCGTTTGACCATACCCGTTCTTACTCGGCACTGGGCGGGCACCACTTTCAAGCCTCAGGGCCTTCTTGGACTCTGGGTCGGCTGGAAATTTCTTGGACGCTTCCCTGGTGTCTCAGCATAAGCTCCCCGTGGTTCACTTGGAGAAACCTCTGGCCATCTCCTCTGTCAGTGGGGAGATCCTCATGATCCAGTCCGGTACCGCACTGAGCCTCTGTTCCTTCAAGTGGGGGCACTACATAAGGAGAGACTTACATTCTATGTGCTACCTCGGTCTTCCTTCTTCCATCCTTTGGGGCTTCCCTGGCTGGGAGCACAATGCCCCTGTGCTCGACTGGCAGACGGGCGAAGTCTTGCGTTGGGGACCAGAATGTCGGTCTCGCTGTTTGGTGGCACCTCGCCCAATGCTTACCGCTTCTCCAGTACTGTCTAAGCCTCTGGTGGGCCTTTCTGTGCCGTATCAAGAGTTTGCTGACGTCTTCTCTGAGAAGCAAGCTGAGATCTCCTCATCGCTCCTATGACTGCCCTATTGACTTTCTGCCCGGAAACATCTTTCCCCCACGGGGCAGGGTTTACGTCTGTCGGTGCCTGAGACCTTGGCTATGTCCACCTACATCAAGGAGAATCTCCAGAGGGGGTTTATTCGGAAGTCCTCCTCTCTGGCTGTAGACGGGTTCTTTTTCGTGACAAAGAAGGATGGATCTCTACGACCATGTATTGATTATCAGGGCCTCAACAAGATTACCGTAAAAAAATCGCTACCCCTTGCCCCTTTATTAAGGAACTCTTTTTACCTGCTTCGGGGGGCCAAGATATTTACCAAATTGGACTTGCGTGGGGCTTACAACCTCATCCAGATACGTGAAGGGGGACGAATGGAAGACCGCCTTCAATACCCGCGACCCGCGGGATCTCCTGTACACATGCGTAGTCGTCTATCTAGATGACATTCTGGTGTTCTCTACTGACCTTGAGTCCCATCAAGTGCACGTATGACAGGTCCTCAAGCATCTAAGGGCCAAACGCCTCCATGCCAAGATCGAAAAATGCCAGTTCCACCAGAGAAGTCTTCCTTTCCTCGGCTTCGTCATTTCCGATAAGGGCCTGCAGATGGACTCCGCAAAGTTGTCCGCCGTCCTACAGTGGCCACGACCTGTGTCTTCAAGCCATACAAAGGTTCCTAGGTTCCACCAACTACTATAGGCAGTTCATACCACATTTTTCCTCACTGGTGTCACCTATATTGGTGTTAACCAAGAAAAATGCAAATCCGAAGCCAGCGGCAGAGGAGGCCTTTTCTAAGTTGAAGTCGGCCTTTGCCTCTGCACCCGTGCTCTCCTTTACCGATATGGAGAGACCATTCTTTCTGGAGGTAGACGCGTCCTCGGTGGGGGCCGGGGCGGTTCTTCTGCAAAAGGGACCCAAAGGCAAGACTCTCACATGCAGGTTTTTTTCCAAAACCTTCTCTGCCTCAGAGAGGAACTACTCCATTGACGATCGGGAATTACTGGCCATCAAGCTAGCCTTGGAGGAATGGCGCTATCTCTTGGAAGGAGCCCGTAATCCGGTTAACATCCTCCAAACAGCCCAGCGGCTGAAACCACGTCAAGCTCGATGGACCCTCTTTTTCTCCAGGTTTAACTTTCTGATCCATTTCCGCCCCGCAGAGAAAAATGTCAAGGCCAAAGCTCTCTCCCGTGCCTCTGATGTTATTGGGGAAAAACCCGCTCCACGCCACATTATCCCTCCAGAACGGCTCATCTCTGCTGCGCCCGTAGACCTACGATGTATTCCACCCGTAAAGGCATACGTTCGTCCGGCATTGCGGAAGAGGATATTGTCGTTGGGTCATTGTTCTCGTATGGCTGGGCATCCAGGAGTGCAGAAGTCCTACTCCCTCATCTCTCGATTCTATTGGTGGCCCGGCCTGGCACAAGATGTTCGGGTCTTCGTGGAATCCTGCATCTCCTGTGCCCGTAACAAGACGCCTCGTCTCAAGCCAGTTGGTCTGCTTCAGCCACTGCCGATCCCCAGCTGTCCATGGACCCATGTGGCTATGGACTTTGTCACCGATCTCCCTCCTTCCTCTGGAAATAACGTTATCTGGGTGATTACGGATTGGTTCTCCAAAATGTCTCACTTTGTCCCTCAGCCTGGCCTACCCTCTGCTCCGCGCCTCGCCAGCCTGTTTTTTCTACACGTCTACCGGCTGCATTGGCTTCCCCAACACATTGTTTCTGATCGGGGGCTCCAATTTATTTCTAGGTTCTGGCGCAGAGTTTTCCTATAACTCTTTAGATTCGGAATCCGCTGGTGCCGCCCCCTTTTTCATTGTCTACATCCCCGCCCGCCCCTCCCCCTCTCGGTGCCCTCCGAGGTCCCTGCCGTGGAGGAGCTGGTCCAGGACCTGACGTCTGTCTGGAGACAGACGCGCCAATATCTACTCCGGGCTTCCGCCCGCACTAAGATGCAAGCTGACAGGAGACGAAGACCTGCCCAATTTTCTCTCCGGGAGACAAAGTATGGTTGTCTGCTAGGTACATCTGCCTCAAGGTCCCCAGCTACAAGCTTGGCCCTCGATTCTTGGGTCCATTCGAGGTGCTGCAGCGCATAAACCCAGTGGCTTATAAGCTTCGTCTTCCTCCTACTATGCTGGTCCCGAACTCCTTCCATGTCTCTCTTCTGAAACCGATCATCCTAAATCTCTTCTTGTGGAAACCTGCTTCCCCTACCCCTGAGGCCGACGCCTCCAATGTCTTCACTGTAAAAGAAGTTCTGTATATGAAGATGGTCAGAGGGAAACTGTTTTTCCTCATCGACTGGAAGGGGTTCGGGCCTGAGGAGAGTTCCTGGGAACCAGAGGACAATATTCTGGACCGGAGTATTGTTCAGAAATTCCTTTATGCTAGAAAGAGGGGGAGGCCAAAGGGGGGTTACTGTCACGGGTTCCCCTGCGACCCTCAACCCGGGTCGCGGGCGCACCTGTGCCTCCCAGCCTGGCGGCACTGCTGCCCTTTGTTAGTAGAGTAAAGGATGGATTGGCACCAAGAATGTTGCTAAGATATAAAGTCCATTTATTGAAGAACAACGACAAGTAGAAAATGCCACAAACAAACGAAAGATGTGTACAAGAGGGACGACCAGAGGGGTGGCGAGCTGACACGTTTCGGGCCAAATACAGCCCTTAGTCTTAGCTGCAATTTAGATGTTAGTAACACCCTCTTATAGTGCATTAAAAACAACAATTATCCAATTAAAATTGTCTACAATGCCCAAAACAATCCAATTAGTAGCGTTTATTTGCACGTACCTGTAAAATGTATGACACCTCCCGTCAGAATGGCGTTCCTCGTGCAATAGACCGGTATAACAAAACCGGAAGAGCTTGCGTTCCAAATAGCGGAAATGACCTAAGCTCAATGCAAGGAAACACATTTCTGGCAGGAAGTGACGTGGATGCACGGGGTAAAGCTGGTGCCGTTGTCAAGGTAACTTATTAATGTATGTAATATAAAGTTACATGAATATATTGTTATAGAAATGTATCAATGGCAAACCGCTATTACCCCGAAAGCACCTCATTAGGTAACGTGTCATAACGCGGATGATCGGGAAATACCGAGACAAAACAAAAATAAGACAAAACAAAGCAAAGACTGGCGCCTGATGGAATTCACTATGAAGAGTTTGAGCACCTGTTTAGTAACTATAACACAACATATATACTACAATGCTTTGTATTGGATCTATATTTAATCTTGCTGTTAATCTCAATCGCTATTCAATACTTCTAGAACATTATATGCTTATTGAGATATTTTAAAAATATTTCCGATCCCATCTCATTACTAAATGCATTGTTTAGTATGTTTTTGTTTTGTGTTTAGATTTATTGTGATTGTAATTTAGCTGATGGTCAAAATAGCATAAAAAATATTATGGCGGGGTGACTCATTAATTATAACAATAATACTTAACCTAATGATGGAACATTATTTCCCTGCGTACATTAAGACCCTGGGGGACGATGGTATTGAGAACAAGAATCCAATAAGCTTCTCTATCTCTAACGAGATATTCTCAATCGCCACCTCGGGCAGGTTTACGTATCATTTCTATAGCTATAACTTGCAATCCTTTTGTCAGGGATCCATGGCATTCCACAAAATGTTGTGCTACATTAGATTTGAAGGACCGGTTTGGATTATATATATCATTAAGGTGTTCTAAAAAGCGTACCTTCAGCCTGCGGATTGTGCTCCCGACATAAATAAGGTTACACGGTGTGCACACTATAATGTAAACCACATGGTGGGAATTAAAATTGGTATAGCTCTTAATTTCAAAAGTTTTTGTATGGTCCGAATTTGAAAAATTTGAACTAGGCAATGCAAAACCGCAGGTTTTGCACGGATGGAAGCCACACCTAAAGAAACCTTTAAAACGCAACCAGTTGGGTTTATATTTGAAGGAGGGTGACAGACGTGGTGATAAAATATCACTCATAGTCTTAGGCTTTCTAGCCACTATGTGGCACCCGTTTTGTAGCACGGAGTCTAGAATTGCATCCTCTTGCAAAATGGGCAAATATTTCTCTATAACTTTTTTTATGATGTTAAATTGATGACTATGGTCTAATACCAGTACCGGCTTTGCAGTTACATTTGCCCCATTTGCAAGATCTCTAGAAGTGTTTTTAGGATTTTTGGGAGCCAATAAGTTCTCCCTAGAACGTTTGTCCACAATTTGTTCTGCTCTCTTCATTACCCAGTCCGGGTAGCCTCTAGCTTTTAATCTATTGTTTATAGCTGTTTTTTCAATAGCATAATCACACGAAAGGCTACAGTTTCGTTTCGCCCTCGTGAGTTCTCCTACCGGTATGGATTTTTTCGTATGATTAGTATGAAAACTATTGTAGTGTAAGATCGTGTTACCGCTGGTGGATTTGTGGAAGGTTTGGGACACGATTACTTGGTTGGAAAGACCTGTGAGTTTCAGATCCAAAAACGTAATAGAGACATTATGAATTTGGTGGGTAAATCTCAAATTTAGAGGGTTGTTATTTAAATAATATATGAAAGAGTGTACGGCAGGCACATCACCCCTCCAAATTAGGAGGAGATCGTCGATGTACCTGCCGTACCACTCAATACATTCAGCAAATGGATTAGACTCAGAAAAAATGTATTGGCTCTCCCACCATGCAACGGTTAGATTAGCCAGTGAAGGCGAATATTTAGCGCCAATTGAGACGCCCCTAGTTTGTAAATAGATGGAACCACCATATGTAAAATAATTATGATGCATTAAAAAATCGGTAACCATGAGTATAAATTGTGTTAAATCTGTGGAGTATGTACTAAAATTTTCTAAATGGTATTGCAATGCAGTTAGTGCTACGTACTGAGGAATGCTGGTATACAATGCCTCAATATCACAAGTTAACCAACTCATATCGGCTTCCCAGATTTTGTGTTGTAAATTGCATAAAACATCTTTAGTGTCCCTAAGGTATCCTGGTACTCGCTGCACTAAGGGTTGAAGGTAAGAATCTAACCATTGACAAAGACGCTCCAAGAGGGAACCAATACCAGAGACAATCGGACGCATCGGAGGTGAATCTCTACTTTTGTGAATTTTAGGTAGCCCATATAATATGGGCATAATAGGATGTTCAACTAATAAAGCGTCCGACTGTCTCCGGCTAAGGACCCCCAAGGACAAACCCTCCTCCAATATGCTCTGCATCTCACAGAAAAATTTAACAGTAGGATCACTACTTAACTTGAGATACGTGGACGTGTCTTGTAACATATGTAACATTGATGCATCATAATCGTGTACATTCATCACAACTACTGTTCCCCCCTTGTCCGCCATCCTGACCACAATGTCTTTATTATTTTGTAAGTCATATAAAGCTTTACGTTGTATCACACTGAGGTTCAGGTGGTTGGATTTGGGGGGAACAGAGCTGGCAATAGCTCGAAGATCACGTTCGATCAACATTTGGAAACGGTCCATGGCATCTGTTCTCGACTGTACCGGATAGAAAGCCTTATTGCCCAATCTGATCTGAGTTACATGTGTCTCTTCGACTTTCTTAGTTTCCTGTGCCAACTCCTGTAGACAGAGAAGGGACAATTGTTCCTGAAAAGAAAGAGCATTGTATTCATTGTCTGGAGGACAGATGTCTACTCTCTGGATGGTTTCTTGGTTGTTCCAAAAATGTCGACGTAGAGTTAATGATCGTATGAACCTGTTTATATCTTTTAAAGTTGAAAAGAAATCCAGATTTTCTTTTAAACCGAAATTTAGTCCCAGGGACAAGACTGACACTTGATCCTGTGATAGATTGGAGGAGGACAGATTCAGAACATCAATAGTAGTACTTCCAAGAGATGTTATTTGTTCTTCCTGGTTTTCATTCGTTCCTTGGTTTTTGTATTTATGTCGTCGTCCTCCCCTTCTGATGCGTTTTTTGCCGGTTTGTTTTTCTTGGGGTTTTTTGGTTGTTTGTAGTAAGATAAATTATGGGAGGTGTTTTGTAAGACATCACTTGTAGAAGGTGTGGATTCCTCCAATTCCTGTTCTTCTTCCCCAGGTGAAGTGGAATCCACAGAGCTGAAACTTACTCTTTTTCTGTATTTATTTTTTCTCCAGCTATTTCTTCTCCATCTGGGTTTCAGAATGGAATGTGGTGAATCCATTCCAGGTGTTCTCCTGCCCCATTCATAAACCTGGTTTTGTTCATAGTCGTTTGTATCCCGATCAAACTTTGATTTTTTGCTTGCCATAATCATTTCCTCCAGTTTGGTGATTTTATTCTTGACTTGTTGTAAGTCATCTTCGAAGGTTGTGATCTCTTTAAAGGTTTCAACTTCCTGTTCCAACTTCTTCATGTTTGTAGAAATTTCTGCCAGTTTGATATCTTCGTGTTGAGTAATTAGTTCCATCAACTGTATAGAGCAAGAGCTGAGGATGTGGTTCCACTGGGTAACAAACTCTTCTGAGTAAATAGTGGTAGGAATTTTCTTAATGCGAAGTCCTCTAGGTATCATATTTTGTTTCAGATAATTACGCAGTGTAGTCACATCCCACCAAATACGCATTTCCTGTGCCATCAGCTTTTCATATGACTTTAATGCATTACAAAAGTCCATCCCCCTCTGGTCAATTCCCTTATTCCTTTGAAACACAGCCGCAGCTTTTTCATCTCTGCCTTGTGCATAGGCCATTTTTATGAGAAACTGCAGCACTGCGTTTATCTTATCCACAGAACTTTAAATTTCTTACTGCGGTATGCGTAAGAATCCATACCGGTAGGAGAACTCACGAGGGCGAAACGAAACTGTAGCCTTTCGTGTGATTATGCTATTGAAAAAACAGCTATAAACAATAGATTAAAAGCTAGAGGCTACCCGGACTGGGTAATGAAGAGAGCAGAACAAATTGTGGACAAACGTTCTAGGGAGAACTTATTGGCTCCCAAAAATCCTAAAAACAATTCTAGAGATCTTGCAAATGGGGCAAATGTAACTGCAAAGCCGGTACTGGTATTAGACCATAGTCATCAATTTAACATCATAAAAAAAGTTATAGAGAAATATTTGCCCATTTTGCAAGAGGATGCAATTATAGACTCCGTGCTACAAAACGGGAGCCACAAAGTGGCTAGAAAGCCTAAGACTATGAGTGATATAAATCACCACGTCTGTCACCATCCTTCAAATATAAAACCAACAGGTTGCGTTTTAAAGGTTTCTTTAGGTGTGGCTTCCATCCGTGCAAAACCTGCGGTTTTGCATTGCCTAGTTCAAATTTTTAAAATTCGGACCATACAAAAACTTTTGAAATTAAGAGCTATATCAATTGTAATTCCCACCATGTGGTTTACATTATAGTGTGCACACTGTGTAACCTTATTTATGTCGGGAGCACAATCCGCAGGCTGAAGGTACGCTTTTTAGAACACCTTAATGATATAAATAATCCAAACCGGTCCAACACATCTAAAGTAGCACAACATTTTGTGGAATGCCATGGATCCCTGACAAAAGGATTGCAAGTTATAGCTATAGAAATGATACGTAAACCTGCCCGAGGTGGCGATTGGGAATATCTCGTTAGAGATGGAGAAGCTTATTGGATTCTTGTTCTCAATACCATCGTCCCCCAGGGTCTTAATGTACGCAGGGAAATAATGTTCCATCATTAGGTTAAGTATTATTGTTATAATCAATGAGTCACCCCGCCATAACATTTCTTATGCTATTTTGACCATCAGCTAAATTACAATCACAATAAATCTAAACACAAAACAAAAACAAAAACATACTAAACAATGCATTTAATAATGAGATGGGATCGGAAGTATTTTTAAAATATCTCTATAAGCATATAATGTTCTAGAAGTATTGAATAGCGATTGAGATTAACAGCAAGATTAAATATAGATCCAATACAAAGCATTGTAGTATATATGTTGTGTTATAGTTACTAAACAGGTGCTCAAACTCTCCATAGTGAATTCCATCAGGCGCCAGTCTTTGCCTTGTTTTGTCTTATTTTTGTTTTGTCTCGGCATTTCCCGATCATCCGCGTTATGACACGTTACCTAATGAGGTGCTTTCGGGGTAATAGCGGTTTGCCATTGATACATTTCTATAACAATATATTCATGTAACTTTATATTACATACATTAATAAGTTACCTTGACAACGGCACCAGCTTTACCCCGTGCATCCACGTCACTTCCTGCCAGAATGTGTTTCCTTGCATTGAGCTTAAGTCATTTCCGCTATTTGGAACACAAGCTCTTCCGGTTTTTTTATACCGGTCTATTGCACGAGGAACGCCATTCTGACGGGAGGTGTCATACATTTTACAGGTACGTGCAAATAAACGCTACTAATTGGATTGTTTTGGGCATTGTAGACAATTTTAATTGGATAATTGTTGTTTTTAATGCACTATAAGAGGGTGTTACTAACATCTAAATTGCAGCTAAGACTAAGGGCTGTATTTGGCCCGAAACGCGTCAGCTCGCCACCCCTCTGGTCGTCCCTCTTGTACACATCTTTCGTTTGTTTGTGGCATTTTCTACTTGTCGTTGTTCTTCAATAAATGGACTTTATATCTTAGCAACATTCTTGGTGCCAATCCATCCTTTACTCTACTAACAAAGTGTTGTGCGTCGCATGGAACGCGGATTTGAGCACATGGTTGCTATGGATCAACACTGATTGCTGCCGAACAAAGATGTTGAGGTGAGCTGGTTTCGTTTGTTTCCTATATGGCACTGCTGCCCGCATGTTGGGCAGCGGACGCGCTGGCTCCGGCAGCCGTGTCCCGGATCACTTACCCTTCCTCGCTCTCGCGGCGTCTCCTGTCCCCCGGCGCGCGGGTCCCCGCTCCCTCGGGCGCGCGCGTGCCGGCTCTGTTATATTCAAGGGGCCAGCGCGCCTGTAATTGGGTATTGCCGGCCGCTGCCCTTATTTAAGCCTGCCTCTTCCTGATGCACTTGCCGGATCTTTAGTGCCCATTGCCTATTGAGAAACGTTCCTAAGTCTTGTTCTGATTACCGTGAACCATACCATTTGCCTCCGTCCCTCGACCGCGAATCTTGCCGCTTCTCCTGACCTTCCTGTCTGTCCCCGACTATGAGCCTGCCTTCCGATTTTGTACCACGCTACACCTCGGCTGCCTCCACAAGCAAGTCACGTCAGGGGTAGCGACCTATTAGAATCCCACCGCAGCAAGTCCATCCCGCTTTGCGGCGGGCCCTGGTAAAAACTGGGACCTACTTAGATTCCGCTCCCTGGCGTGGCTTACACCATCGCTTGCGGTGGTCCAGAGGATCCACTACCTCCAAACCTGACAGAACACTTTGCTTCTGGTGTCTGCTTAGATACGAATATTCGAGGGGTCATCATTAAAGACAGGGAATTCAAGCTTTCATTATATGCGGATGATATTTTAATAATTTTAACCTCCCTGCACACTTCTCTCCCGAATTTACAAATACTATAAATATTAAGAATAGGGGCCTATCTATGACATCACTTAACTCCCTTAGGACATGGGGGTGTATACCATCAGGACCTGGGGATTTGTCTATTTTAAGCTTCCTAAGGTGGCGCTGCACTTCTTCCTGGGTTAGACAAGCAACACTTAAGTTGGAGTTTTCCTTATCCCTCTCAGGAAGGTCATCCTCCTTGGTAAATACAGTGGAGAAAAAATAGTTTAGCAGGTTTGCTTTTTTCTTGTCGCCCTCAATGCTTTTCAAGGGGCCAACATTCTCTGTTTTAATATTTTTACTATTCATATAGTTACAAAATATTTTGGGGTTACTTTTACTTTCTATGGCAATAGAAACGCATTCCTTAAAATATCTAGGGGTGAACCTGACTCCCTCTTTCTCGATGTTATACAGCAATAACTTCCCTAACAAATATAGCGAAATTAGAAATGCCTTACAAAGATGGATGCCTCTGCCATTATCTTTGTTCGGCAGAGTTTCAACAATTAAAATGAGTTTACTACCAAAACTACTCTATTTATTTGAAACTCTGCCAATCCCGGTTCCATTGAAGGATTTAAAAGTAATTCAAGCAGCTTTTTTTTTATTTGGCCCAATAAAAGACATAGGTAAAAGTTAACATGAGGCCTTGCGATACCAGATATCATTAAATATTATTTGGCTTCGCAACTCCGGCAAATACCAGCTTGGTCCTCTTTACTGGCTACCTCAAAATGGGCTGAAATAGAGAAATTATGGTTAGCCCCTTTCTATCCAAACGCTCTACTTTGGGCTACATCCCATGTCCAACTTGACTTTCCATTACTAAGCCCAATACAATTGACTAGGACAGTATGGAAACATTGTGCGAGGAAATTTGGCCTCTGCTTTCCTTCTTCAGCATTGAATTCTTTTCTATTTAACCCAATGATGCCAGATGTTATTGGGAATCCAACATAGAAACCTTGGTTTGACCATAAATTATTTAGATTTGCGGATGTAGTTGATTTTAATACCAAACGAATACTTCCAATTGAAATTCTAAAATCTGACTTCCAGATTCCAGAGAGTTGTCGCTACTCCTACCTAAAAATTTCACACTACCTGCAACACATTCTAAAATCTCCAAAAGTTTCTTTACCATCGAGGTTTGAGTTAATCCGTAAATTATGCATCTCGATAAGAGGATTGATTTCTGATTTACTGCTGCTGAACCCATTCTCAGACGAACCTATCATACACTCCTACATGACAAAATGGTAAGATATTTAGGGAGGCTGATTCCTATGGGAGATTGGAAATTGATTTGGAAGAGGCCACCCAGACATCCCTATGTAATAATTATAAAGAGAATCCGTACAAAAATGTTAATGCTGTGGTGTCACTGTTACACAGGCTTAATCCTTTGATTCCAGATTTATGTTGAAGATGTTTCGTACAAGGTGATAATTAGAGATGGGCGAATTTCTCAAAAATTCGATTTGCCGAATTTACCATCAAAAATCGTTTCGACCCAAATTTCTTCACGGTGAATCGCGTTAAAAAACAGCTATTTCCTGTCTGCAGAAAGCCTGTAGGGTGTTGTAGAACATTGTGCCATGCTCAAATATGCATATGGAGCGTGGTTTGGTCTTCATACAATGCTGTGTTTTAGTATGACACGCACATGACAGCCGCCGCTATTAGAATTGCTTCACTCTTCAATTCCCTGGGCACTTACAGGGGCAAAACTGATCAAATAACTGAAGCGGGTCACTCTGCGAGGCCACAGCTTCCAGTGTCATCTAGCGGCCATGTGTTGACCATATACTAGGTCATACACTTTCTCCCAGATGACTTCTGACAACCCCAGCCAAGAGTCGGTGGGGTTGTCAGACACAACCCTTAGTTGGCATGGCCTGAGAGCAGGTGAGGGGCCCTCACCTGTCCTCAACCCACCTCTGTCCCATTCGCTTCCCAAAGTCAGAGAACTACTATGTGCTGTGGCCTCTGCGCCACTATACAATGAGGACGAACTATTTGAGGACAGTGGGCAGCAAAGAGGTGGGGAAGACATCTGATGCTTCTTGCAGAAGCGGGCAAGTAGTGATGAGGAGAGTTGCAATGGGGGGTTATGTTGCGAGTGGTCAGGCTTTGTACAGCAACACCGTTGAGGTGGATGGCGGTGACAGGCAAACACGACTCGATGTAGCTGATCGCACTTGAAAGCTGGGTGAAGCAAGCAAGGCTGGGACAAGGAATTCTGGTGCCCTAGTTAAAGAAGGCATAAAGTGCCCCCCAAATGGAAAATTCAGCCCACTGCATGCCTCCTTGCACCCCTTTTCTGCCTATGATGAAGTGGTGCCCTAGGCGGTCACCTACCTTTGACTACCCATCGTCCTGGCCCTGGAAGCAAGGGCTTCATCATTATCATTGGGAGAAGAGAGCGGCAGTTCGCGTGTAAGGCAGTGGTGCAGCCCGCAAGTCAGTAGTGTGGCCGGGAGTCAGAAAGGTGGCAGCAGTGCGAGGTTGGGAGCTAAACGGCCACGATTTAGACCACCCACTTTTCAGGTCCCAGAAAGTAGCGGCACAGGGGCTCACCGGGGCAGTGGCGGTAACAGTCAGTCAGTGCAGAGCATTGGTGGTAAACTCACCTTTTTACAAGACACCAGAGGAGCCGAACATGTGTATATGTAGAATCTGTGGGCAGAAAGTGAAGCGTGGCCAGGGAGCTAACGTTGGCACCACGGCCCTGCATCAACATCATGCAGTGTCACCATACATTGGCCTGCGAGAAACGTGTCTCAGATGTGGTGGTACATCCTGTCGCAACAGCAGCAGCACCCAGTGGCACGTCTCCCATTTCAGGCAGTCAAAGCTTCACCACCTCTGCCGAAGGCAACTCCCTGTCTTTTGCTTTAACTGTGTTTATGTTAAATTTCAAAAAAATCATTGAAAAGTATACATGTAGTAGAATCGTATTGAATAGTTTGATCACAACTGTAACATATATTACTAAATAAATCAATTTCAGGTGATAAATTCTTATTATTGTTTATAAAAAAAAAACGCCTAATTGAAACACCTTAATATTATTATAACTGTAAGATGTATTACTGAAAACATCAAATTCAGGTCACAAAGTCTTATTGTTATATATAACAAAAAAACGCCTAATTGAAACCTCTGTGAGTTGTCAGAAAAGTAACCTATATTACTGAATACATCTTTTTCAAAGTATAAAGTCATGTTTTTACCAATAACAAAAAATCATCTAGTTGATATACTTTGATTTTCCCAATATATTAGAATTGTGTATAACCTTTGTGAAATTAGAAACGTGAGACAGTGTGAAAAAACTACCGTACCAACATGTAGACAATGGACACGACACATAAGGATGGAGGTGACTAACATTTTTATAGTTAGGCATGAGTCTCCAAACCAAGAGGGCACCTGGATAAATGATTATTTCTGCTCCACACCTCTCTATGGTCCTCGAGTGGCCTCAAATGAATCCCACAGAGACCAGATCTCTTCAAATCTAATCAAGTTATCATTCAAAGAGGCAGTAAGTTGTTCCATTAACCTCACATCCTTAAGCCTGTGAACTAAGTCTTCCAGGGTGGGGATAGTAGTGCGCTTCCAAAAGGAGGAGATGAGGCATCTAGCCGCTGTCAAAATGTGTAAGATTAAATGTTGCGTATTTTTCCTAACTGCGGGGAAGTGAATGTTCAATAGAAAACAGGTAGGTACCATGGGCAGTCTAGCTCCAGTGACATTCACCACCAACATCCTCACCTGCCTCCAAAAGTTCCTTATTAGGGGTCACTCCCAGAAAATATGAAATACTGTTGCATCTCTCCTCCCACATCTCCAGCACCTGTCCGGCATCCCTGGATTCAATTTATGTAACAAAGATGGTGTATGATACCACAGCATAAGGATTTTAAATTGATTTTCTTTGTATAAAGTACATTGAGACGTCTGATTAGCTCTCTGCCGTATCATCCGCCACTCTTCTTCAGATAGCTGCCTATCTAAATAATGATCCCACTTCTCCATGTAGGGGTGTCTAGGGAGTTTTTCAGGACTCTGATTCAGCAGCATTGAGTAAATTTGGGATATCAGTCCTCTGGTCGTTGCCCAGAGCTTACATAATAGTTCAAATTTGGTCGGACCCGGGTGTAACTTTAGAAGTTCCCAACACTGATCTAGAAAAGTGGACAATTTGCAGATAAGAATAATAGCTAGTATCTGGCAGCTGAAACCGTTTCTGTATCGAGTGAAATTAAAGAATTTGCATTGTTCTATGATCAACAATATCGGCTATCTTAAAGAGCCGTTTTTCATGCCATGGTTTCAAAAGACCGTCCTTCTAGGCCCGACAGGAAACATGGGGTTAAAAGAGAAAGGAGGTCATTGCAGAGGAAGGGAGCAAAGCCCAAATTGCTGGAACATCGATTCCATACATCCCTCGTCAGTTTAATAGGTCCCAACAGTGGATAGTTCACTGGTGCAGGGCGGGGGTTAGCCATTACATGAATTAGGATGTGCCGGAGCATCCATAATTTTTCTATTTCAGCCCATTTAGAGTACGCATAGAGTGTTGATCATGCGGGTTTATCCGTCTCAGTTGCGCAGCTGTCAGTCAAGGGAGGTGCAGTGAGCCTGACGGGAAAACCCAGCCCACTGTCCCTGCCTGCTTGACGTGCTGCCCTAGGCGGCAGCGGCAACTGGGCGACAGTCCCTGCGCTGCTAAGTGCTGGGGCTGTCAGGAGGAAGAAGGTCAGACAGTCCGGGTCAAATCCCAAAAATAGGAACGCCAAAGCCAACAAATCAGAACCAGATGGATAAACGTAAAAAAGACGGGGTCAAAAGCCAAACGGGAGTGAGGTACAAGATCAGAAGACAGACCGGGGTCAGGAGAACAGGCCGAGGTCAGGTACACAGGTAAGCAGAACAAAATAGCACAGGTAATAGGCAGCCAGGAAAATATCACAGGCGCTGGACTCAGCCTTCAGGGAGTTTAAATGGGATTCCAGAAAACCGCCCCTGTAGCTGAATTGGAGCGGCCTCCGGGACCTTTCCCCTTGGCTGGGCGTCGTCACTCACAGAGCTGCCCGCAGCAAGAGTATCAGGGTGGGGTTGCAAATCAGCTGCTGCAGCCTGTAGATCCCTGCAGCCTGAGTGCAGCCTAGCCCTGACAGCAGCCCAGTAATATTTCGTAAAGTCAGGGACCGCTAATCCTCCGTCTCTCTTTCCTGCCAACATAACACTTTATTTTATTCTGTGTCTTCGGGACTCCCAAATAAACTTGAAGACCGATGCCTGCATGGCCTTTAGATGGGTCAATGGAATAGGGATAGGAAGCGCCTCAAGAGGTATAATAATTTAGGTAGCACAGTCATCTTGACCGCCGCTATTTTCCCCAATAGTGAACGTGGCAGGGCTTGCCATCTCTGCAATAATGTTCGTATCTCTTGGTAAATTTTGGGAAAATTATGGCTATACAATGAGGTATATTTACCCCTAGGTATTTCAAAGAGACTGATCTCCAGTTGTAACAATAAATTACCCCTTCAAGGGTTTGTAAACCCCGCAGGGGGGATGTTAAGGGGAAAAGGTCCCTTCCTTTTTTTGTGGGGTTGATTTTTTTTTTTTTTTTTTAATATGTTTTTTTAATTGAAGCCCCCAACAGTAAAAGAGTATTTAAAAATTTAAAATAAAATAAAAAAATTGTGAAAAAAACGGTTTGAGATAAAATTTCCACTATCAAAGTAAGTCAAAAAACCCAACGCTCTTTTTTGCTAGTTTTAAAAGGGGAAAATGTAAAAAATCTACAAAAATTATAAAATTTATCTTGGGGTTCTTTTTTGTCCCATCATTTCTTGCCCATTACCATAGTAAAGACTTTATAATTGTTTTTAACACTTTACGATCTTGCTAGACTTCTTTATTTTTTGTTTTTTATAAAAATTTAAAAGGGATAGTTAAAAAACCAACGGGGAAAAAAACGTATGTCCAAAGACAAAAACTAACAACAAAATCAAAAATGAATTTTAAAAAATTTTAAAAAAGAATTAAAACCACCAAAATAAAACTGCGGGGGTTTCTATTTCGGTTTTAAAACATATTTCTAAAATTTCTTATAAAAACTGGACATCTAGCTTCCACATTTTAAATTAAAGTGTTTTTGAAAAATCCCCCAGTGACATGGACTGAAATTAAATTCCTATTTTCCCAGTCAACTCTTTTCCCCAAAAAACCCAAATCTGGTGTAGGGAAAGGTTGAAACCACGTCTTAACTTCTTTTGGGTATTTTTTAGGAACCTTTTACAAAGGGGCCCCATTTATTGAAAACTCAGCAGGGATTTAGCAAAACTCTTTTGGGATCCAAATCCATTTTAAAGATAATTTTAAACTAAATCCATAAAATTTTTGGATATTTGGAGTTGCCTCCTCTTCCCCAATTTTTCCCAGCAAGCTTCTTTTTGCTGTTTAGTAGTATAAATGTGCAACAATGTTTTATATTTAGTTAAAGCAGAGAAAATCATGAAACAGAGTACCCTTTGCAGAAAGGGTGGGTTTTTATTTTCCTTTTTCTGCTGAAAGGGATTGGATCGGGAGATTCCCAGAATTCACAGACTTAGGGGCAGCCCCAAAAACCCCATGGTTTAATTTGTTTTTTTAAGGGCTTAACTTTGGGCTTTTTAATTTTCTAGGGCCGGTACCCGCCTATTTGGGGGGATTTTTAAAACCATATATTGCCTGGTGAATAACCAAAGTGTGTTTCCCGCCATTTTTGTTTACCCCCGTTTACATACCCTCTCCCACCCATAAAGAATAATTTGGGTATTTAATTTCCTGGGAAACCCTTTTTTCCCAGTGCAAAAAAGAGTCTGCCCCCTCCCCATTTCATAAAGCCCCGGGGCATCTTTTTTTTCACTTTAAATATCTGTTTATGAGTGCAGGTAGCCCGGGGAAATCAATGATGCCGCCCAAAGGCTTTTACAGGGAAATTCCCTTTTGCCTAGTGTTCCTAAATTCTACTTCTAAAAAAGCAAATTGGGGCCCCCTGGTTTAAAAGTAAAGGAGGTAAATTCGGGTATCCCCTTTGTTTTCCCTGTATTTTTTTTAATGAGAAGTTGTGCGTTCGATTTATAAATTACATGTCATTTACTTTTTTTAAACCCCTTTTTCTTTCCAAACCCCTCAGGGGGCCATTATTTATTCCCTTTTTAAAAACTCGGGGGTTTCCAAATTAAGGGGAAAAATATTTTTTTAGTTGCAGGGGAAATTTTAAAAAAGGGTTTACACGGCCCCCCCATTTTTCTATCTTACCCCTCTGGGAACGGTAGATGTTCTAATTTTTTTAGGTATATTTTTACTTTTTGGGTATGCAAAAAGAAAGGAAAGACCCCAAAGGGGAATACTAACAAAGATTCCAGGTCCGTTTTTTGGGAGTGATAGGAATTCCTTTAATCCAGTCCGACAGTGGGCATGATACGGGCCCTGGGGGGTTTTTTAAATTTTCTCAATTGGGGGGTTTTAATTCCCCCTTTTTTTCTTGGGAACTTTTATTTCGAAAGGACGTTTCCGGGGATTTTTTTGGCCCCCCCAGACGAATTTTTAAAAGCTAGTTGGTTTAATTTGTACTCTGAGTCCCTTCAGTAAAAAGGGAATCGTTTGAAAGGGGAAAAAAAAGGGTCTGGGAAAACCTTATCATCCTCAAAGGTGGCATTTTGCAAATTAGTTTTTAAAGGGTAATTTTGGACCATTTATAAGCTCACGGAAAATTTTTTCGGGATTAAAGGGGGGAAATTTAAATGGTTTATGGTTTCAGGTGTTTGCCTATAATTATTCCAAAAATTTTTATCGATTTTTAGCTTTTTTGAAGGGAGATTCTACATTTTTTAAATTGAGGGACCCGAGGATTTTTGGGGGATAAACTGAGAATTTGGGACTTTTTTGTTTTGATTTTGAAACCAGGCACCTTCTGAATATTTGCAGTTTGCGAATAAAACCGGTAAACGCCCCCTTTCCGGATGTTCCATGAAGAATATTACTTCATTTTCAAATAATGCTAATTTAAATTTTCCCGGGCCCTTTTAAACTTTTTTTTCCTTCAAATATTTCGACAAAGAGAAAAGCGTCCCAGAGGCTCAAGGGCAAATTAAAATTAGAAAAGGAAAAAGGGGGGCTTCCCTGCCGGGTTCCCCCCTTTTCCCAGGGGAAACGTATAGAAAGAAAGCCTGGGTGAATCCTTTCTCCCGGGGTGGTGCGATAAAAGGGAAAGGTAAAAAAGGTTGGGAAAGGGGCCCCCAAAAAACCTATTTTAATTTAGTCCCCAATATAAAGCCAGCCCACACTATCAAACTCTTTTTCAGTGTCATTGTAAAAAGGGCCCCGGTGTAATGTGGTTATCGGGGTTTTTTTTTTCTTGATTTCGTCCGAACCAATAGTCCCTTTTCCAAACTTTTAAGGGCTGCTGATCGTCCCTGCACAAATCCCACCCCCGGAGTGAAAAATTATTTGGGGGGGAAATAGAGGGGCTAACCTATCTCCATTATTTTTAACTTAGTAGCCTTAACCCGACATTTTCAAAAAAAAGGGTCATATGATTCGGGCTAGGGTAATGGTCCCCTCTGGTTTTTTGGAATACTTTTGAGGGCCCTTTTTAATTTTAGGGGTCCCGGGATGGAGTCTCCCATTAAGTAGTTGTTATAAAGGTCCGTTAGGGTGGGGACTATTTGGGCTTTTAAGGTTTTAAAAAACTCTCCAGTATATCCACCCGGACCGGGTGATTTGTTATTTTTTAAGTTTGTTATTTCCAGTCCCAACTCCTCCTGTGTTCTAGGTTGCCCCAGTAATTCTACTTCATCAGCCGTCAGGTGTGGAAGGTTTATTTTTGCTAACCATTCAGCTGAGAACTTGTCATCTAGATGTTCAACTGAGTAGAGGTGATGATAAAAAGACTTCAGGATTTCTACTATTTCTTCCCCTTTATTTCTAAGGATTCCATTATCATCCCTCAGGGCAGCTAAATGTTTATGTTGTCTTTTCCCTTTGGCAAATCTTGCCAACAATCTACCTGGCTTATTGCCGAATTTAAAAAAATCTGGCTTTGCTTGAGATCTCTTCAAGTGTTCTCTCCTTTCATTCCAGGAGTCATAAGCCTTCTTTTCTGTAAACCCCAAGCCTCTTTTTTTTTGGTGGGGGGGGTCAAAAAAAAATTTTTGTGTAGTTTCCCCGGGGTTTTTCTTTCTCAAGGGATTTTTGTTGGGGGTTGGGACCTTTTTCTTAAAGGTGCAGAGATATGCTATTAATTTTCCTCTAATGACCGCTTTTGCAGTTTCCCAAAACAATTGTGGGGAGTTGACATGCTGTGCATTATCTGACTTGAACTAAAACCACCAGTTTTGTAATATGACTTGAAATTCCTCGTCTTTCGTAAGAAAAGAGGGGAATCTCCATATATAGTCCGGCCTCGGGGGATAAAAATTCCCAAACAGGTTAATATGACCGGGGTGACTGAGATAACCAAAATCCCCCTTTTTTTAAAATCTTCCCCCTTTGAAAAAAGAAATTTGGGGGAAAGGGAAAATATAGTCGATTCGTTGACCAGGGTATTGTTTTGGAGAAGGAAAAATTTCCCCGCATCGGGGTTAGGGTTTCGCCCTTTTATCCCGGAACACAAAACCAAGGCTCCATAAATTTCGCCAAGTATGTTTTCCCCCCAGGTAAGCGATGCCTAATTGCTTGTCCTCCCTGTCTGTCTTCTAGGGGGGAGATGACAGAATTAAAATCCCCACTCAGTACTTTAAAATCGGAAGGATCTACAGTAATTTCTTGTTCAAGTTTTTGGAAGAAAATGGGGCCTCCGACATTCGGACCATATATATTGTAAAATGAGAAAGTTTCATTACTTTCTGTTTATTGAAAACCTGTTTCCACCTTCCCCCCATCATCGTGATCTTGTCGTATGATCTGCCCTTTGACATTTCTGCCAAGTAAGGTTATAACTCCGGCTTTATTCCCTATTGCTGGGGACCCATATACCTTATCTACCCAAAGTAGCTGTGTAGATTCAGTAGGAGATATTAGCCAAGAAAGTTCAGCCTAGAAAGATATGAAGCTATGTTATCTGGTTACGAAACATGGAGCTAGTTGCCTGTAATGTCTATAAAGCCTCTTTTTAGATGTTGACAGTATGGCTGTAGCAGATTTACAGAAGAAAAGAGGATGGCTTGTTAGCATAGATAGCTCCTCCTTTTCTGCCTTGTTGTGGCTTAGGCTTGATAGAGGGATGAGTGTACACAAAATGGGGGGCCACTGTTAAGCTGGTGGAACAGCCAGCCTCTCCATGTATTCAGTAAAATAAAATAATGGGTTAACTGCTGGACTCTTTGATTTTTGTGCTTCTTATCTTCTGTGCACACTTCCCTCCCTTCTTCCCCTGTGGTCTCCTCTGTCTTGCCTCTTATCACCTCTGACTGTATGTTCAATGCACAGGCTTTACATTCCTCACCTCACCTCCCTCCTCCTATGGCATTCTTTATACTGTCTTCACTCCTGGCCCTCTCCATCCAGCCTCCTCCTCCCCCCTCCGGTTACCTCAGCGTCTTGTGACAGTTCTTGTGTCTCAATCCTTCCTGCATTAATCTCGCCTGTCAGTTTGTCCTGCGTCTTATCAATGATGTGAGAGCCTTTCTTCTGAGACAGCTGTGTGCCTCCTCTCGCAGCTCTCCCTGCTTCTGTACACTCCGGAGAGCTTTCCCACCACTGCCCCGCACCTTCAGCTGCCGTGACTGATGACTCTAACTCAGTTTCAGAAGCTTTTCCCTTAAAACCCCCAACTGGTCCCCAAGTTCGCCGGGGGGTTTTGTGGGAAATTGCACATTTGGGTTTCCCCTGTTAGGAGGGAGATGTTCAGGGGGGAAAAGTGCCCCGGTTTTTTCTCCCTCCCCCTGAGCTCCTTTCACCACCTCACACCATGATGGTGCAGGAACCGGAAGTCTGCTGTGTTGATTTTAAATCCCGATAAGATATAGAATTTAGTTAATAGGGAGTGTAGTTTAGGTAGAGAAATATGTAACGATGTAAGTTTTGAGTAGTAAATTTTTAATCCAAAACCCAAAGATAAAATTTTAAATTTTTCTACCTCTAATGGGAAAAAACCCCTAAAAACTGGATGGAGAAAAATGGGAGAAGCAACGGCTCAACACAGAGTAAAATAATAAAGGCGATAAAAGGGCAGCCCTTTCGAATCCCGTTTGAAATAATTTTCAATGGGGACAATTGTGTGGGGGTTTCTTAAAAATTTCAAGTAGGGGGCTGGGAAAAAAGTGTCCCGAAAAAGCGTTTAAAAGGAAAGGGGCCTGAAAATCCCAAAGCCTCCAAGACCCTTTTACGTTTTAAAGGGCCAGGTTTATCGGCCCAACCCTTCCCCGGCATCCCAAAACTTAAAAACAAAGGGCCCGGTTGTTTAAAACTGTTTTAAATGATCTTCGATTAATGGCTCTTCCCGGTGTTGTCTCCTCCCTGGGGGAAATTTAACAAAAACCCACCTGGTTCCCTTTTGTCCCAAACCCGTGGCAACCCCCCAATGCTAGTCTTTTTTAGTAATATCTTAGTTTTAAAAAATTTTTAGATCAAGTTTAATTTCGCAATTGGGCTGTAAAATTTTTTACATCCAGAAAGGGTTTTTTTCCCGGGTTTTGGGATTAAGGGGTATGTAGGGTGTTTTAAAAAATTGAAGGGACTTTTGTACCTTGTAGCATAGAATTATAAAGCTGTACCTGGTATGAGGATAGTTGCGAGTTATACGTTTTGTAATATAGGTATGTAAAACCATCTGGCCCTGGTGTTTTCCCATTAGGTAGAGATTTTAGGACTTCATCTAATTCTTCTGAGGTAATAGGCTGATTAAGAGAGGTCAGTGCTTCCGGGGATAGAGTCGGAAGATTACAAGTAGATAAGAATTCTTTTAACATATGGTTCCTAGCTTCTATATCTTTGGGGAGATTATCTGGGAGAGAATAAAGCTCAGAAAAGAAAGTGTGAAACATTCGAGCTATTTTATCGGGATCATAAGTAACGTTACCAGTCGCGTCCTTTAGAGCATGAGGGGTTCGGTTGGCTGCTTCGTCTCGTAATTGTTTGGCTAACAGTGTATGATTCTTATTGCCTCTTTCGTAATATCTCTGTTTGGAAAATAATAAAAGCTTTTCCGTTTTCTCATACTCCAGGGATCGCAGCTGGGAACGTATATTAACCACTTTGCGTAGAGTGGATCTAGTAGGAGTCTCCCCAAGTGACGCCTCCAATATTTTCAATTGAGCCTTTAAACTCTCTCTACGCAAGTTAGCATTCTTTTTAAGCCTACTTCCTAGGGCTATGCACCACCCTCTGATCACCGCCTTGTGTGCTTCCCACAAGGTGGTAAGTATTGTAACCGATCCTTCGTTAGATAGAAAATAGTTTGAAATATGTTGACCTAATTCCTCTCTTATGGGGATAATTTAATCAATCGCTCGTTAAGTCGCCAGTGGCAGTGTCTGGTTGGGACATGTTCCTTCATTAAAGAAAGCATTATAGGAGCGTGATCCGACCAGGTTATGCGGCCAATCTCTGCCTCTGCCATTCGTCTCAGCGCTAACACATTGCCAAAAAAATAATCAATGCGTGAATGAGAATTGTGGGAGGGAGAAAAATAAGTATATGACCTTTCTACTGGGTGGGCAATTCTCCATAAATTCTCCATAAATCCGAACCACCCTACGACAAGCCTTGGAAAGTGCAGCATTTGAAGCATCTCCCAACTTAGTCCCCAGACGTAATCTATCTGCTTTGTCAGAGAAGGCTACATTGAAATCACCTCCTATTATTACCATAGAAGGTAAGTAGGGTTGTAGCTTCTGAAGTACCTTGTTAAGAAATCGTATCTGGGCTTGATTTGGAGCATACAAATTGCACAATGTAAGCGGATTCCCCAGGTACGTCCCCTTCAAAATAACATACCTCCCCTGCGGGTCAGTTATAGAATCTGTGACTTGATATGGACATGTACGGGATAAGAGTAAGGCCACCCCTGCTTTTTTTTTTTTATCCATAGAAGAGACATAAGAGTTTGGATGAACACCTTTAGCAAAAGCAAAGCTTCCCTCTTTGTTGAAATGGGTCTCCTGAATGAAGGCTATTTCCGCCTTGGAGGATCTCAGTTCAGTCAGCAACAGGCGTCTCTTGGTAACAGAATTGAGGCCTTTAGCATTAATAGAGATTAGCTTGGCCATATCGGTGTGTGTAAAACTGGGTTAGCAAATTGAATCAATCTGTGACCAGGAATAGATGCCATAATGCTGTTTGTTTCAAAAATGTGACACATTAGGGAGGGTAAAGACAAGACAACAGAGAAACAATCATCAAATAAGAAACAATTTACTACCCTATAGTAGAAAGGTGTGAAGAAGACTAAAGTGTATGAAAACCAGAGTTCGGAACCCTGGGGTCGAGGAAGGTCTAGGCACCACAGAGTGGTTAGTGGGGTGCCTAGAGAGTGAAGATTATCGTCAGTCATCTCCATAAGATCCCACATAGAGAGAAGAAACAGAACAAGAAAGGATCTCATAACCGATACGTCCTCCATCGGAGAAAAGTAGGAAGCACCGTGATAACCTTCCATTAGACCTAGAACCTTAAAAACTTTGGGAAGGTCTATCCCCTTTTTGAAGCAGGGTGCCGGAGTCTGGAACCAAGTTTGGGACAGGGGGAGGGATGGTGACAAGGGAAGGGAAAGGGGTAGGGGGTAGGGGGGAGGAAGGGGAGGGAAAGGGACAGAAGAGCATTTTGGGATCAGTCGTTCCATTACTCCAGCATCCTTGTGATACAGGGGGCTATATTATCTAAGTAAATATCACATTTATATATCCTGGCTGAGAAAGTATACACTGCTCTAAGTGCAAGTTAGAAACATAGAGAAAATGTTCAAAACATTAGATATACTCAAGTCTTTCCCGGAGAGCTGGAACCCGGTGAGGATCCCCCAGAACTTGGAGACGATCGTAGTTGTTTCTTAGCTGGAGCCGGTTTCCAGATCGGTTGCGGCGGAGGAGATGGAAGGTCAAGTTCCCAATCTTGAATGTTCGGCACTTTGATTTGGAAAACGGCGCAGAAGTGCTTAAGGTCTTTGTGTGTTTTGAGAGTTGAGGATTGTCCATCCTTTGTTGCAATTAACATAAAGGGGTATCCCCACTTGTATATGATGTTACGTTTTTAAAGCTCTGCAAGTAGTGGTTTCAGACAACGTCTTTTATATAGTGTCATCCAAGACAAGTCCGGGAAGAGTTGGATTTCTGATCCCTCATATATAATGGATTTTTGTTTCCGAGCTTGATTCATAATCCGCTCCTTCAGCTCGTGGTCGTGGAGGCAACAAATTATGTCTCTAGGGGCACCAGACCCAGATTTTGGTCTTAAGGCTCTATGAGCTCGATCTAACTTGATAGAGTGTGTGGACGGTTCTCCAAGAATTAGGTTGAAGATGTTGGTTAGGATCATTCGTACTTCTTCCGATCCCTTGGATTCCGCCATGCCCTTAAGCCTGATATTATTGCGGCGTCCGCGGTTGTCAAGATCTTCTGGATGATGAACTGTATCTCTAATAAATTGCGTTTGGGAGGACATCTGGGACTGTAATTCGGATACGTAAGATCTCGTTTCATCATGGGCCCCCTCTAAATCTTCCACTCTTGTCGCAATAGCTTTTAAGTCGGAGCGGATAGCAGCGATCTCGGTTTTGCATGTGTCCTTAATTTCAGCTAAGGTGGCTAAGGTACATCTTCCAGTCCTGGGCCTGGGACCCCCGGGCCGCTTCTGCGTCTGAGGGACCAGCCAATGATTCAGAGGAGGAATGCCACGTAGCTCCTAAGGCCCCCATGGTGTGTCCATTGTGTCCTCTACTGGATCGGGCCACTCTTGGGATCATGAACCTGATTGGGATCCTAGTTTTTTAGCAGTACTTGTTGTTTTAGGGACCCTTGGCATAGTTAGAGAGTCTTGAGGGTTATATAATGTAGGTAATGTTATAGATGAAACTTTTGTGGTAGCAGTGGTTAACTTCCGCAGATATGGTTTGATGGTATATTTGTGTTCTGGAATCGGATTTAGGCTCTTGGATTTATGAGTAGCAGGGCCTCTAAACTTAGCCAGATTCAGGCTATTTACAGCTTCTTCTAATCAGCAGGTGAGTTTCTCACTTCTAATGTTAGCAATAAGGTGAGGTTGAAGAGAAGGAGCAGTGAGGCAATTTACTGCAGTGGGCCCAGAAGAAAACGTGGTGCAAGGCAGCCCTCTAGTGGCAAGAAACAGTAAGTGCTTTGAGGCAGTGAAGACAGCGAGGAAAATGGCAGTTTCCAAACTGCAGTGGCGGGAAAATTTGCGGGCTTTTTGTTCAGTAGGAGATAGTAGGATTTATCTTCATTTTAACCCAAAGTGTAGCCTTAAGGGTGAGACCAAGCAATATTTTATAGCTACTCCACAGGCTCAGTAATATTTTAAGGGCCAGGGTTTCTCAGTTCCGCTGGGCTGGTGAGGGGTATGCTCTCTGTCCCCAGTCCCCAATCTCCCTCTCTCATCAGGGGCCGCCTCTGTACTCACCTCCCGCCGTGTAAGTGTGGTGTTGACAGGGCGATGCAGGGCCATTGTAGAGTGCGGTCACCGAGTTCCCGGTGTGGCGCTTAACTGCAGGTGCCTCTCTCTGCTCCTGGGTCCCGGTCGGGTATTCGCCGGTGTCGTCCGAGACTCCCTCTGTGCGGCTCTCTGCGCTGTGTGTGGGCACGAGGATGTAGGTTTCAGCGCTTCTGCACTCCGGACGCCGCCGCACAGCTCCGAAGTGTGGTGCACGCAGCTATGTCCCAGCCTCAGGGGCCGCAGGCACTAGTTCAGGGGAGAACAGTCCTTTGCCTCTGTGGGAACTGAACCCGTCCGGCTCGAAGGATGCCCACCGTCTCCACGATGTCCCCCACTGCTGTAGGTGAATTTCTAGCTCTTTGAACCAGGCTAATCACTAGTCAAGCCCCCTTATTTAGCTTCAGGTCTCTGGAGAGTCTTGATTATGCGGCCATCTCGAACGCTGCCAGGCCATGCCCCACTCCCTGTCTTTTACATCATCTACCTGTCCAGATACTCCTGTGCTCCTCGGCACTCATGGTGCCAAGAGTCATTCACTTAGACGATTGACAAGAGACAGCAGTATGCATCTAGCCATCCCTAAGTGAAGAAGCTGACCGTGCTCCTGTCCAAGTTGGTGGTACTGCTGTCCCTCCCTTTTCAAGTGGTGGATCCTGCACCATTCAGAGAACTGGCCAGTCAACTTGGCATTCATTTTTCGGCCATTTCTACACCCCAAGCAAAACCCTCCTTGAGCAAAAACAAAAACAGAGAACTATAAACAGAGAAAAACAGAAATATATTAACAGGGGGAAATTGATGAACAGGAATAAATATATTAACAGGAGGAAATTGATGAACAGGAATAAATATATTAACAGGGAGAAATTGATGAACAAGGGGAAATTGATGAACAAGGGGAAATTGATGAACAAGGGGAAATTGATGAACAAGGGATAATTGATGAACAAGGATAATTTGAGAACAAGGATAATTGTGAACAGGAAATTATGAAAGGGGAAATTGATGAACAGGAGCAATTGATGAAGAGAAAGGGCATTGACGATTTATTGATGACTCAAGTGGACAGAGTAACTCCCCTTTAATTTTAAATGCAGCCATGCACTCAGTTGCCACCTGCCGTTTGCTCGGGCCCTTTGAGGAGGGCCACGTTTTTTGCAGTCGCCAGGACTACGGATGAAAAAACGTCATTCCACTGCTTCCATGTCCTGGAATAGATGCTGCAAAATCTGTCTGGTCAGGGGCCTGGAGACGGGGTGACTACACTAAATGGCCACATGAGTCCAGTTTGGGGCTGAACTGGAGGAGGAAGACATTGGAGCACAAGCAGTGTCTACGAAATGATTGTTTTTTTTAATTCAGGAAACGGGAAAGAGGAGCAGGAGCAGCCGGAGGATTAGGAAGACGAGGCAGATGACACAGAAAACCACCGTGGCAGTAAAAAGTGGAGATGGAGGCAGGGAGTCCCCCATAGTCACTTTTCGCAGATGGCCCGCTGCATGCTGATTTCCTGGCTAGTGACAGCTGAATTGTCACCATCCAGCAGAGGGATGACTTCTGGCTTTTCCACCGTCTTGGACCCTTGTTACCCGGTCCCAAATGGGGCATTTTTCACAACTGCTTAGTACTATAGAGTCATCCAAATTTTTTCAGTTGGGCCGCTCCTTATCTGCACCATTGTCCATCCTCTAGCAGGTATGACCAGGTGGTTCATCAGCGCTTATGTACCACTGCCACGGATGCTGTGGAGGGATGCAGGGTTAGGAACAGTACCAGCTCCATCAGCAGCAACCTGAGTCTGGAGTTGTTAATGACACTTTCCCTTCACCCCTATGATTTAGGTTTCCCACCTGCAGCAGCACCTGGGGCAGACCCCCGAACCCTTGATCTTTTTGGCTACCTGCCTCAGCTACTATTCTGATGCTGCCACCCGCTTGATGCCCCACATCTGCTCCCCCGCTGCTCCTTCAACCACCCACCATCTTTACCAGGGACTGGTATTGACACCCACCTCCCCACTCTTCACTGGGCTATTATGTAGCCTTCTGATGCTGCTGTTACCTCACCACTCAGGTCTCCTCAGGCTGCTGTCATCTCCAGGCTATGTCACCATGTCACTCTCTGGCTTGATGTTCTGTTTTCTCGCCACCCAATCCTCATTATGTCACCTAGCTGCCGCCAACTCAAAATATGACAATTGTGTAACTCTCCCGGCCTGAGCTGGGTGCTGCCGCCACCTCCACACTGACTTGTGCCAGTCTGTGCCAAATCATGCTGCTGCCACCTTCACAATTTGTCAGTTGCCACTCTGTGGCCTACTCATGCTGCTGCCTACTGACCACTCTCTCAGTTGACTGCCCTTTGGTTTTCTAATGATGTTGCCACTATGTTTGGTTTTCCCCTTCTTTTAATCTGTCACAAGGAATGAAAAGGACAAAACACAACCGATTGTGTTTTCAGAGAAGCCGTAAGGTTAGTATGACATGGTCCTTTGTTTGTATCAGGGTTGTCAGATGAGTTTGGTAGCCAAAACAGAGTGGATACAAAACACAGAACACATGCAAATATTCCATTTACTTATTTTTGGCATCAACTCCTGTTTCTTTTTAGCTTTAGCCAGGGGCGTAACTAGAGAAGCCAGGGCCCCAAAGCAAACTTTTGGATGGGGCCCCCCCACTCTCCCCTCGCCCACCTCCCTGACCACGAACATTTACCAAGACCTGCTGATAGATAATACAAGTGGTAAAATATCTCAACCTACTAATCACCCATCAAACTTCTACAAACAAATCCCACTACTACACCAATACCAACATTACCGAAAAACACTACTCATAGTAACCTGATTATAACCCGCCAGAAAACATTACCAACAACGTTGACTGAAATAATAAACCACCTACACAATACTGATCAGTACCCAAAGTACCAAATGTACCCCCGCCATATAATGTACCTTATAGTGGTATATACTATTGTACACCAGGCTCATTGTCAGGACTGTAATATAACCACCCATACATACAGTGACCATATAGTGGTAATATCCATACACACAGGTGCTTTGAAAATAGTTTTACTTACCATTAGGGCCTCACAGGTGATGTCGTTGTCTTAGGAGTCGTTCACTTTTCCCTTTTCCTTCCTCCATTCCCGGTCCAGATCCCTCCATGATAACTCCTCCGTCCACCACCTTCGTCCCTTTTAAATTTACAACACAAACACCTGAAGCACCCTCCACTTTTTTTTAATTTAATATTATCCCCAACTGAGTGCCTGCCCCCGTCCCCTCATATACAAACTCCACTCCCCCCATTTATAATGCCCAAATGGTAAGAATTACCCCCCCCGCCCTGGTAATATGGGGCTCCCCCAGTCGTATGTTATGGTACACTACGAGGGCCCCCGGGCGGGTAAGCTTAGCCAGCTTAGTACCCCCCCGACAGTAGCTAGGTAGCTTGAGGAGATTTAGGCAGCTTTCGGGGCCCCCGGGCAGTAGCAAAGGTTCCTATGTAGGTTTAGAAATGGGGGGCCCCCCTGTAGCTTAGCCACCCCGGTAGGTAGAATAAGTGGCCTCTGTAGATTAGGGTATGGCCCCCCTTTGTAAGGTGCCAAAGTATTTCCCCGCCCCCCCCCCCCCGTGTAGATTAGAGCCCCCTTTTTAGGCAGAATAGTTCCCCCTTCCTCTAAATTAGGGAGCCCCCTTGTAGACAGAATTTCCCCCCCCCTGTAGAATTGAGTAGCCCCCTTTTAGCCCAGAATAGTCCCCCCTGTAATTAGGGCCCCCAGTAGCAGAAGCCCCCCCCTGTAGAGTTTAGAGACCCCCGGTAGAGGCCATAGTTCGTCTCTCCGCCCCCCCCCCCCCAAGCATTAGTGGCTCCCCTATAGAGGCATAGTTTCTCTCCCTCCCGCCCCCTTTTTAGGGCTTCCTATAGGCCATAGTTCTTTCCTCCACCTCCCCCCCCCTTTAGAGGCCCCCAGTAGGCTTGTTCCTCCCCCCCCCCTTTAGAGCGCCCCTTTAGGCATAAGTTCTCCCGCCCCCTAGAGCCCCCAGGTAAGGGTATAGGCTCCCCTCCTTCCTTTTAGAGCCCCCTGTAGGTGATAGTGCTCTCCCGCCCTGTCCTTTAAGGAATCACCCGTATGTATTCCACCCCCCCCACCTTCCATTTAGAGCCCCCTGTAGGGTATTTTCTCCTTCTCCCCCGCCCCTTTTTTCCTTTAAGAGGGAGAGAGCCCCCTGTAGGTATTCTTCCCCCCCCTTTCCCTTTAGATGCCCCCCCTGTCTGGTATTCCCTCCTCTATCCCCCCCACCCCCTTTCCTTTAGAGCCCCCCGTAGGTTATTCGCTATCCATCCCCCCCCGCCCCACCCCCCTTTCCTTTAAATGACCACCCTGTAGTATACCTCGCCTCGCCCCACCCCCCTTCCTTAGAGCCCCCCCTGTATGGTATTCCGCCCCGCCCGCCTCCCCCTTCCTTTAGAGCCCCCCTTGTAGGTATTCTCCCCCCCCCCTTCCTTTAGAGCCCCCTGTAGGTATTCTTTCCCACCTTCCTTTAGAACCCCCCCCTGCAGGTATTCCCCCCCTCCCTTCCTTTAGAGCCCCCCTGTAGGTATTCCCCTCCCCTCCCCCCCCCCCCTTCTTTAGAGCCCCTCTGTAGTAATCACCCACCTCCCCCGTAGCTCATGTACTTACCTGGCCTGCGCTGCGACCTTCCCGTGTCTCCGTCTCCTCCCAGCCCCAAGCCTGCTGCTTTAGGCCTTGGGGCTGAGTACAGTAAGCTCGGCAGGGCAGCGCTGACATCACTTCTTCATGGCCTGCCGCGCCTCCTTCTGAGCGATGTGCGCATCCCCGTGCCCTGCCGTACGGGAATCTCTGCCTCTCCCCTGTCTTCCGCCGGTGTCAAAATAATTGTATGCGCGTCGCACCGGGAGCGTGCATACAATAAGAGAGAGCCTCTGTGAAGGCACGGGGCGTAGCCTGCGCCCGGCCGGCGGCGGCGGCGGGGCCCCATCCCCCGGCTCCACATGAACCCGGCCCCGCAGCTCTGCAACGCCGCCGCATGAACTGTTATGGTTCACTGCCGGCGGGCCCAGAGCGGCAATCAAAGGGGGTAAAGCTAGAGAGGTGGTAAGCATTCTGCCGCGGGCCGCCCCAGCCCGACCGGGCCCCGAAGCAACTGCTCCCACTGCTACCCCTGGGTATTTTATACCGCCCCTGGCTTTAGCAATGATGGTATTATAATTGACCAAGTTGAAATCGGAAACTGAGGGATCAAAGGAATGGCAAAATGATTAGTGAACGTCAGATGCAAAATTATTACTGATGACACCCTCTTCAACTCTTTTGGTGGGGAAGGCTCAACATGTATCACATTTAGCAGAATCACCCACAATGAATGAAAACATCTACTGTATTTACGCACAAATAGCAATATCCCAAGAGACAGGAGTGCTGGATTTGAGATTTAATGAGTAGGGCTAAATACAAAAACACTGGATTTGACAAGAAGTGATCTCTCCACAAAAAGTGAATTAAACTCTTGGCCACGGATGTAAAATAAAAAAACCGCCGACTCTATCTGAAATTGATGGATTACAGGCGTGTATGTGGACAGAAATAACACACACCTCGTATTTTTGTACAAATTACCACACAATCAAGAAGTTTATATTAAGCCTTTGTTTAAGGAAGTATATCGTACGAAAAAACAGAGTGTAAATTAGGCGTATAGAGACAAAAAAGTAAAAGACAAACAAAACCCTGTATTTTTTGTCCAAATTAAACGCACAATCAAGAATTTTTATATTAAGCCTTGCGTATTTAAATATTGAACCGAAAAAACAGATGTAAATTAGCGTATGGGAGGGGACAAAACAGTAAATAGCACCGCTGTATATTTTTTGTCCAAATAACAACCAACCTGCCCAATCGAATAGTTTAAATATTTACGCCATGAGTAAGAAATAACGTACAGAAAAACAAAAAAAAAAAAAACCAGAGTGTAAATTAGGACAAAATAAAAAAAAAAAGACAAAGGCGACCCTGTGTTTAGATCCAAATTAGACCCACAATCAAGGGGTTAAATTAAACCATTGGGTATTAAATCACTACAGGACAACCAGATTGTAATTGAAGGCATATGGTGACAGAATTAAACACGCCGACCCTGGACATTTTAGGGAGAATACGCCCATAAACTAATACAAGAAAAAATAACGCTTTTAAATAACAAGGTGTGTCAAATGACACACAGCTTGTTGATGGTTCTTATGCCCCTTTATCCCCCCAGGTGCAGATAAAACATATGATGCAACATAGTGCAGCAGCAGATATATAATAACCTGGCCTTTGATTAACAAGTTGTTCAAATGACACACATTTGTGATAGTCCTTTCTTTTTCCTCCCCCCAGTCCGCTGATAAAACGAGTATTGGTTAATAATGGGATGCAATATCGTGCTGCATCAGCAAGATGCTTATTGACCAGGACATACATTGAGAAGTGTGAGATTGCAGATGGCGTCCGTATTTATAGGGCTGTTGACGTCCACAGAGGAAGACCCGCCGGGTCGCTGATTTTTGCTTCCATGTCTGCACAAGACATTGAGGGGTGTTCCTTTCTTCCTCCCAGAGTTCTCTGCCCCATGTAACGCCATGTGCTCCGCTGGGGGTGGCCATAATTTGCCTATAAAAAAGTGGCGCTTCGTTCCTCCGCGAGAGCACCCTAAAACTTCGTGCAGAACCGAAGGTTTTTTACATTATCCCTTTCCCTGAAAATCTAAACGAATTCCTCCCACTTTGTATTAGAATCGATTCTATTCAAATCACCCATCTCTAGTGGTAATATAACATATCATATCTTTCCCTGGCGTGTCGTTTATATTCGATTTTGCGGTGGATAGATGGAGGAAAGTATTCATTGAAAATCTGACAGGTTGTCAAGATTCTGTGAGATCCTATAGTCCTGCTTTATTTAAATTCTGTTTTCCTAGTTCCAATGAAAAAAACCTTTATATGGAAAATGATATTAAGAGCATTTTCCACACAGCAACCATATTATGATTTCTTCTTCTTTCTGGAGGCTTACAGATTCTCCAATGCCTAGACGATGTGTTTAGATACCTCAAAGAGGAAAAAAAAGGCCTGGAACAATCCTGACGATGCAACAAAATAACATTTATAGAAAGTTTTTAATCTCTATCTTGTCTTAATTGGGATACCTATGTAAATCACAAATAACATAATGAGTTGGACAATTTATGTATAGTGATAGAATCATCCAAATTTTAATGGATTCTCCTACTATTCTCCGCTCCTCACGGAGATCTCATGAATTCGAGTCTTAAAGAAAAGCCTTCCCCCATTCGTGTCTTGTCTAAGTGTATACTGAGATAATATATTTTTGTTCTAAAAAGCACTTGGCGCTATGGTTGCCTCGATGCACACAAAGAGGCACTTGTTAAGATAACTTCTATAATAAAAGCTAGATGAGACAAGTGTGGTGGATGTCATGTCCCTGCTTCTGTAGAAATGTGTGAATATGTGACAAAATTGTTATCTTACATAACTTGTTTTTTTTTTATTGCAAAACTTTTAATAAAGAAGCAGTTAAAATTAAAAAAAAAGTGACTAGAATAACCATAATAAGACCATCATAAATATGATTGTGACTATGTAACATATACAATATACATTCATCCCCAGCTAATGGTAGGACAACATGCAACTACATGGTACAAGACCCTTTACGAAAATCAGTTGAATTTAGACTGTCCTATAGAATTTCTACATTACTGCAGCCCATAGCTGCTGCTGATTTACGTTGTCAAATTGCTTTTAAACATTGCATCACAATCTAAGAGACCCTGTTGTCATACATGCATAGCCATGAAACTTCTGCAACAACAAGACTGGGCCAGGATGCAAATAAAAGTGACCCACGCACTCGTGGCAAGTATTCAACAAGCCTTAGCGTGCTTTAATTTGAGTTCATGCTCATGTTTGAAAATGTCTCGCAGCCCTTTATAAATTTCTCAGGTCGTAAGACTGAACCGTGTGCCAAAAAGTGTCTTAGTCCTAATGGCATGAATAACTGCGCCAGAAATCTCACAGAAATCCTCTCAAAACGCTTTTGTTGGCCTGAGAGCTAAATAAATGTGTCTTATCATCCGAATTGGCATAGATATGCTTGCTGAAGAGAAGTGCAGACAAAAGTGTCAGTCTTGTTGAACTCATACTTTTTGGTACAAATGTTTTAAGAATATGTCAGATATCACCATTATTTATGTTGTAACCTTTGCCAGAAGACTGGCGCAAGCAACTATCAATGCATCTCTCTGGGGTCCAGTATCTGTGTGTGGCCAGAACATTTGTTCACCTCATTCAGCCATTAGACGTGGCACAGCAACTTTCAATGCATCTGGGCCATTGTCCTGTTTTGTGGCCAATACATTGTTCACCCTCTGCCAGAAGACAGGCAGGGGGAATTTTGGGGGGGGGGCAAACTTATTCCATCATCTGGGCCATGGGTCTGTTTGGTGCCAATACATTGGTTCACCACTCCGCCGAGAAGACTGGCAAGCAGCTTCATGCATCTGGCCAAGTGTCTGAGGTGGTGCCAATCATTGTTTCCCCACGCTGCCAGAAGACTGGCACAGAGCAGCTTCAATACATCTGTGGGTCCAGTGGTCCTGGGTGTTGGCCAATACAATTGTTCACTGTTTCGCCAGTAGACCCTGGCACAGCCAACTTTCCATGCGATCTGGGAGCCAAGTGTCTGTGTGTTCCAATACATTGTTCACACCTCCGCCTAGAAGAACAGGCACAGCAGCTTCATGCATCTGGGCCAGTGTCTGTGTGTATGCCCAATTACATTGTTCCACCTATCCTCTGCCAGAGACTTGCAGAGCAGCTTCATGCATCTTGGGCCCCAGTGTCTGAGTTTGTCCACTACATGATCACCGTCCGCCAGAAGACTGGCACAGCATCTTCATGCCTCTGGGCCAGTGTCTAGTGAGTGCCAATACATTGTTCACCTCCGCCAGAAGACTGGCACAGGCAGCTTCATGCACCTGGGCCAGTGTCTGTGTGTGCCATACATTTCACCCTCTGCCCAGAAGACTGGCACACAGCTTCATGCATCTGCGCAGTACTGTTGGTGTGCCAAATAAACATTGTTCAGCCCCTGCCAGAAAGACGGAGCACAGCAGCATCATTTTCATCCTGCGCCATGTCTGTGTGTGGCCAAAACATTGTTCACCTCTGCCAGAAGACCTGGCACAGCAGCTTTCATGCATCTGCGCCCATGTGGTCTGTGTGTTGCCAATACATTGGTGTCCCGACTGATTTGTAATCCAGGAGGTTTTCAATAACCAACTGTCAGCCACCTCTTGAGATGGATTTTACAACTATGGTTCTTTTGTTAGATAGGAGAAAAAACTTTCAAGTCCACTTAATATTACTTATTAGTCACACAGTTAACCTGTTCTTCTCCTGCAGCTGCTTGTGCCCGCAACTATGTCAACATTCCACCATAGTGGGGTCCATTAAAAAATCAGTTAAGCAGGCAGTGGTTCCTATGGGATCTACAAGCTTTGGTGTATGTAGGTTGGTCACAAGATGCTCCCACTTAGGTCCAACTTGTGTTTCTGAGGGTATGTTCATATGTTCTTACAGCGTATTTGTGGGGTGTAATTTAGTGTGCAATTGTGCTGCTATTTGCCTGAATTACCCTCTGCAAATATGGTAATTCATAGCTCTCATTGAGTGCTGTGATTACCTGCCGTTTTCAACGGCGCTGGGTGAATGAAGTGACATGTCACTTTTTCCTGAGGAAGATGAATGTCAATGGGAGCGCTTCAGATGAAAGTGGTGGCCAGCACGTACATCTGAAGCAACAGGCATATTGCAGGCGTATATGCGCCTCTATATGTCTGCAATACGCTGTGTGAACATATCCTTAAAGCTGCTCAGTAATCGTGGTCCTTTTGGTAACTACTGGTCACCAATGTTCAGGTGACAGGTGGATTGTATTTGACTGATTTTTTTTTCTCCAGTTCTATAAACAATAGTGATTTTTATGCATGAATCCTGAATTTTTAACAATAATATTTTTACTGTTTGTTATTTTGTGCATTCCTGTCTGGTGAATATCACTGTGACTGTGTTGTGTGAGATTGGAGAAATACGGCCGCTATCTTCCACAAACAGTGTCACTCATGCCATAAGCTGTGTTTTCCTTGCCATTGGGGTTAAACTGCTGTATTTAAACTCAATGGACTGTTTCTGGATGATAGAAGTTTCTAATCTCATGCAGCCTTTTAATGACTCAGCTAAAAATGCAATTTGTTTGTTCCACGGCAGTCACAGACCCATACCATTTTTATTTTTCTGTTAGTGGAGCTGGGTGGAGGTTTGTTTTCTGCTGGGTGACCTTTTTGCAACGTTTTGATCACTTTTTATTGTTCTTTTTTAGAAGCAGGATAAACAATTGGATCAGTTGGTTATGGAGATATACATTATGTGCAGTGTTTGTCATTTTCTATGAAAAAAAACAACAAAAGGGTAGTTTTAGCTCTCTTGTTTTTTAGGACTGGGTAGGTGTATTAAGATGACAGCCTTTTAAAGGCCCCCAGCTGGCTGCCATGTCTTTCTCTTACCTCATCATATCACATCATATCACAGATGAGAGAGGAGACATTGGTATCAAAATCTAAGCTCTGAAAGATGTATATATAGATCTGACTTTTACGACGTGACAATACCAATTATGTGTACGTTTTTAATTTTTTTTATTTGAAAAATGACAAAAAGGGGTGATTTGAACTTTTGATATTTTTTTTTTATTTGTTAACCTTTTTTTCTTTTATTTTTTCACTTAGACTTGTAGTCCCCATAGGTTAATAGTATAAGGGCTTGATTGCTTGTACAGACATCTGCATATATGATATAAGTAATGCATAATTGGTCCGCCATGTTGGCGGCTCTATTCTTTCCTGTAACAGAAGCATTAACATTCATTACTAGCGGTGCATATCCGCCACTAGTAATTGACATGTCACTTATCTCCCCGCTCGTCGTATTGGGCGAGTGGGGAGAGGAGACGTAATCCATAGTTCTCTCTATGAGAACTGTGGATTACCGTAATGACTGGGACCTATTTCACCCCGTATTTAGCACAGTACGGCGTGAAACACGGGGTGAAATACGTCCCAGTTTAAGCCGTGTGAACATAGCCTAATTGTGATATTCCCCCTTATATGAACTGGAGCTGTGAAATGCATAATATTGACTGAGACGCTGTGTGTTTCAGAAGCCGGATTAACAGGCTATTTTTGTCTTTTTAAGAAGTGGTTGTTATGTCTAGAGAAATTTACAAAGTTCTGCAAACTGCAAAGCATCCCCTGCAATGATTAGACTGGATTAGCTCTATTTCCTTTATTTATATAGCACTGTTATATTCTACAGCATCATACATTAGAGTGACTTAAAATAAAAGTTTAATATTTCCAGATCTCATCCCTTCAAGGTGTTCCACCTGAGAGAAAAAATGTGGTAAATTCTGTTTAAATTGCAAATAAAATTGAGAGGTGGCCTCAGGAGTCTACATGTTTACCTGGTAAAATTATCAAGCGTTTACCTAATTTAACAGTCCTGTTTTACTGCCCAATACAGGCTTTTTTTTAACTTTCTTATATATGACGTATGAATTGTAAATCATTTTCCAGTTATTCGTGCTTTGTGTAATAGCTAGCCTATGTTTGTGTCAGACATCATGTATAATGTATATATTCATGTTGAAAAATTGATTTTGTTTATTATCTGCATATTCTAAAAAACAACCAAAAAGCAGAAGGTCCTAGTAGGTATATACAAAATAGAATTACACACAAATTATTTCCACTAATTTAAAAATTTTTTTTTAAAAAATGCAAGGGCCCCCTGAAAAATGGTCCAAAATTCCCAAAAACTTACAAAAAAGCTCCTCTTCTAAGGGAAAAACTTCAGGGGGGGATTATTTGAACTTCCCCTTGTGCTAAGGCCACCCTACTGAAATTTTTCATTGAAACCAGAAGTTTACATACACTTTATAAAAAACACATATGCATGTTTCTCTACTTTTGACAGAAATCAGAAACCTTACCCTTTTAGGTCAAAAAGGATTACCCCAAAATTTTTTATATTTGCCAAATGGAAAAAAATGAGGCATTTTAAAAATATTTTTATTACCTTTCTGCAAAAATTTAAAAGTTTACATAGATTTCATTATATTTGTAGCTCGTCCTTAAACTGTAGATTGGGAAAAAGTTTTAGATATCCTTCCACAAGCTTCTCAAATAGTTGTAGGAATATTGGCCAAATTCCTCTTGGCAGAAGGGGTGTAAAACCATTTTGTGGGGTCCCCTTCTCGCACCTGTTTTTTCAGTTTGCCCATACATTTTTAATAGGATTTGACAAGTCTTTGTGATGCCATTTCAAAACTTTGGGACTTTGATTATCAGTAAGCCCTTTGTAACCATTTTGGCAGTATGCTTTGGTCATTTTTCCCCCAAGCTTTAACTTATTGGATGATGTCTTGAGTTTTTGCTTCAGTGTTGCCAAAAAAATTATTCCCATGATGCAATGTATTTTGGAAGTGACCAATCCCCTTGCAGCAAAACAACCCCACACTTGATGCTGCCTTACGTGTTTTACATTTTGGATTGTGTTCTTGGGGCTTCCAAGTTCTCCCTTTTTCCTCCAAATGACATCATGGCCAAACATTTTATTTTTGTTTCATCGCCCACAGGACATTTTTTTCCAAAAATGTGGGTCTTTGTTCCTGTTGCACTTCCGTTTTAAAATGTTTCTTTTGGAGAATGGCAAGTGCCCTTCGGCCCGGAATTCTATAGTCTCCCTGCTTTACATAAAGAATCCTTTCTATGTTTTGTAGAAACTTTCGTTCCTCAAGACTTGGGATGCCCCCTTGTTCTAGATACAGCCCTGGGTAAAAATAAATCTTGGGAGAATCTCTATATTGCCCTTTGATGTTTTAAACATATTTATTATGTCCCCAAAGCCGCTTTTCTCAAAATAAATAACCTAATTTTGCCAATCTTTTGGGTATTGTAGCCCCCCGCCCTTTTTTTTATTTTGTTCCCCCGCCTTTGTCCCGTTAAAGTTCGTGTCTTTCGGGTGCACTGGTGCCCAAAACTGTACACAATATTCCATGTGTGGTCTAACCGTGATTGTAAATGGGAAAATGTTCTATCATGTGCCTCTATCCCCCTTTTAAGCCCCCATGCCCTTTTTCCCTTTGGGCAGTGCTGTTGACACTGGCTGCTACAATTTAAAGTTTACTGTCCCCCGGGTTTCCCCAAGCCCCTTCTCCATGTCATTTTTACCCACATTTTCCATTTAACATTAGTCATGTATGGATTTTTCTTCCCCATGTGATAACCTTGCATTTATCTGTATTAAACCTTATCTGAAATTTCCCTGCCGGGCCTCCAATTTATCCGACCCCTTTGTAAAAAAACCTTTATCCTCTATCCTCTATCTCTTTGAAAAAAGAAAACCCCAATGGTCACTGAAATAATTTAAAAAAGAAAAGACAATTAGTAAAAAATTAAAATTTCCTGGTCAATAATGTTTTGAACCTGGCTTAAACACTTTCAAAAAACAAACTAATGAAACTGGCCGGGAAAAAAATGATGGTGTTTTAAACTTAATTTTAAATTTCACAACTTTTTAGGGAACATGCAAATAAATGATTTTTGTAACCCCAATGAACTTTTTTGCACCCGCCACAGGATTTTTTGGGCCCACTCTTTGTGGCTGTTTCAGGGTAAACCCAAAGATATTTTACTCCTTCCCCCAGGGGTTCAATAGCTTTTTATCAAAGGGTCAAAAGAGCACTACAGAATGTCTAATGCTTTGGCGTTTATACAGTTTGGATTTTTTTTGCTATGTTTTTTTTTTGGGGGATTATTCTGTTGGAGGATCATGACCCGCAACTGAGATCAAACTTTTTGACACTGGGCAGCAATTTCGTCAGAATCCTTTGATAGTCTTGAGATTTAATTGTAGCTGCACAGTTTCTAGGGACCCCCGGGTGAGTAGCAGAGCTGCCCCAAAAAAAAAAACCGATTCCTCCCAAAGTTTCACGTAGGTACAATATTCTTTTCTTTGATGTTTCATTTTTGTATCCCTGAAGAGAGCGACGTGACTTGCCAAAAAACTCCAATTTTTTTTTAATCTGTCTAAACGACATTTTTTTCCCTTTAGCAATTAGTCTTTTTTTTTTTATTTGCTTTTACAGGATTTCTTTCCCTTTTTATCTTCTATTAAGTCCCCTTTACAGCAAAGAAAGGGTTTGTCTGACACTGAGTACCCCTTTACATTTCTGCTTGCCCCTTTTTTTCTTTGGAAGTTGTTCTGGACATTTTGGGTTTTATTTTTTACCCTTTTGTTTGTCATCAATTTTTTCCCCTTTCAGCCCGTCCTGGGGGGGCTACAGTCCCCCTAGATTCTTGAACTTTTGAAAAATATGTGCAATGCAATGTTTGTAAAAGGAACACAAATTGTTTGGAGAGTTCTTCTGCCTTTCCTTTGAAATGTTTGTCTATCAATTTTTCTTTGTAATCTCCTGGGACGTGGTCCATGTTCAGTGTGATACACACCATGATACCCGAAAACATGACACTTTTCACCCTTTAAAACCTTTTCCGACAAGGACAATCCTAGGCCGAAGGTTTTATATAGTGGGGTCTCCCCAATCCCGCACATTGAAGGGGGATGTCAGTACAAATTGCAAATGACACCCCCCATAAGACAAGTGGAGCCGCTTTGTTCCCCCGCTGTTTAACCCTTAGGCCATCCAGGCAAATAAATGTAGACAATGGATTTAAATTTAAAAAGCAGAGGAACCCTTCCATCACTGCCATTTCGTGATTCTAGCACTTTGTTTTCCAGACAGAAAAAGGGTTAAAGGACATCTTTGAACCCCTTGCAAAACATTTCAGAAAGTTGGGCTAAGTTGGCCCTGTCAGTAGGGTCAAGTACCCTAGAGGAACTTGGCCAGTGTAAAAAAAAACAGTTTTTAAAAAATAAAAAAAATTAAAAGTTCAAATCACCAACCCTGTTTTGCTATTTTGCAAGTAAGAAAAATATGAAAAAGTTACACATAATTAGTACCGTTGCATCCATTAAAGTCCAATCTTTTTAAAATATAACATCATTTATCCTATATGCTGAATACCATAAACGAAAAATTCCAAACACCAAAATTGAGGTTTTTTTTGTTATTCCACATCCCCTAAAAATTGTAATGAAAGTGATCAAAAAAAGTTGCACCTATCGCAAAATGGTACCAATTTAAAAAGTACACCCTTTACCCAAAAAGAAACCCCAAAAACAGAGGGGCAAATACGTTTTTTTGTATTTTACCCCATTGAGAATTTTTTTGTGGTTTCCCTGTACATTCTATGGTACGTTGAATAACACTAATAGAAAGTAGATATTGTCCCACACAATTTAAGCCCGCATATGTCTATGTAGATGGAAAAATAAAAAAGTTATCGTGCTTTTTAAAGCAAAGAGGAATAAAACTTTGAGCTAAAATTATTATGACCAGGTTAAAACAGCCAGACCAGATGATTACAATTTTTTAAAATCCCTACAGGACAAAACCTTAGTTTAACATGTTCCCTTTTTTTTAATCTTTTCAAAGGGGGTACCATCATTTTTTTCAGGCCAGTTTAATTCCTTTCTTTTTCCTTTAGGTGAACCACAATTCAATACAATGTCTGATTTCATTAATTGATTTTCAGTAAATTAATTTTTTTAAATGCTTTTCTCTGTTTTAAGTTATTTCAGTGACCATTGTTTTTTTTCTTTTTAATGGAAGAGTACCAACAAGTTTGTTCACACATTCAGGTGATTGACAGATGGAAGGCGCTTCTTCTGTGTAATCAAAAAGAATCTAAAAAAGTTAAGATTTAAAAAAAAATATATACAGTATATGTTAAATAGTAGTATTGAGCGATAAAATCGCCCAAAGTTGAAATCGGGGCAGTTTATTCATTAAAATCTGGGTTTCTGCGATGAACAGTTTTATTCTTCTCAAATCTGATCAATAATCTAAATCGTGGATTTAGATCGTGCCATTTCCGGCGCTTCTTGTAATTTTGGCGGCCAGCCAATCAGTGCAGAGCACGGGGGCGGGGGGAGAGGTGAAGAACGTCACCCGTGTGGAGTGAAGTGAAATCATTGTCTGCTGAAATCACAATTCATCATTTTATGTATGTCAATGCATTCCTGCTCCGCCGCCATTAGCTTTCTATACAGCGTCAGAACGGATCACTGTCTCTCTGAACAGCTTTTTTAAAAGCTATTACAGATTGTTTCCCAGCAATTTTACAGCTGAAAAGCATCTGAGATAGATTAGTTATCTTAGGGTACAGGAAGATTACAGAATTCTAGTTATTATTAGTTAGAGTTTTGGAAACAGCTCCAGTGCTCTGAAGGGCACAGCTGCGGGGTTAGGGGCTCCTCTGATTCGGGGGGGGTGGGGAGATATTCTGCATCAGAGATTTTTCTCCTCTCAAGCCACTGTGATATAACCCCAAATTTTAATCCTGCCAGCAACCAGCATCCACCACAGCCTCATTTCAGGGCGTCAGTTTCTTTTGGGGTGCACGTCTGCATTTCTAACTCATATTTGTGCTTTCAAGCCACAGTGATATAGCCCCGAATTTTTATCCTGCGGAGCCAGCGTCCACAATGGCCTCAGTTCAGGGTGTCAGTTTCTTTTGGGGTGCACGTCTGCATTTCTAACTCATATTTGTTCTTTTAAGCTACTGTGATATAGCCCCAAATTTTAATCCTGCGGAGGCGGCATCCACAACAGCCTCAGTTCAGGGTGTCAGTTTCTTTTGGGGTGCACGTCTGCATTTCTAACTCATATTTGTGTTTTCAAGCCACTTTGATATAGCCCCAAAGTGATAGGGCCTCCTGCCAGTTCCCATGTGTCTTGTTTTGCGTCAAAGGGGCCCCGTAGCAGCTGCTACCGCTGTACCTGCTGTGGCTATGCCGTCCTCATCTTTTCGGTTAGCCATTGAAAGGAAGAATTATTTTAGGTTGTGAATTTTTTTCTGTGACTCTTGTAGCCTAACTGTCTTTTCTAAAGGTGCTTTCACACAGTGCGTTTTTGATGCGTATTTAATGCTGTACATAATTCGCTGGAAAAATCGCGTAAAAAATCACGGTAAAAATCGCGATTTTACTGCGATTTTTGCCACAATGTACAGCATTAATTTGCCACAATGTACAGCATTAATTGCTGTGCCTTCCTGCACAAAAAACACATTAAAAAACGCACCCTAAGGGTATGTTTGTCAGGTGAAGGATTTATTGAAAACATTAAACTCTGTTAATACCGTATATATCCATTGATTATATCTAGAAGAGGTCTATATACTGTATTGCATAAACTACTCTCTATCTCTATTACCCTTGACCAGTTTAATTCAGATATTATACGCTTGGAATGCATAGCTTTTGCAAGGAAACTACCTCCAGGATGAACTTGTTCTGAAAGATGCTGATTTTACAATATTGGCTTATACAGCAAAGCAGGCAAAGATGGCGCAGAGTACATTAAAAAACCAACACCCAAGTCAGATGCATTTAACCGGACAAACAACACCATTTAAGGAGCTGTTTTTGCGGAGACTGTGCAATATTATGCAACACATGCAGAAATGAAGGATTGATGTATATCACCATATATGAACTTATACTTTGATTTCCTTTTAAATTTCTTCCCAAATTTCCAATTAACCAATGATCAAACAACATTTACTTACGTATCTAATGGTATAAAACCTCTGTACTTCCTTGTATTAAACACAGTTGTATTATCCAATCTATAGACTGGATGGTATTTCTTTGGGATCTCAGCTGTTAACAGCAAACTTATATTTTAATTTGGAGGAGATAGCAATCACAAGAGTACAGATAAAAGAATAAGATTTGTACTTTACAATTGGTGCTCGTGACTCATGAAACGACATCGAGGAAACGCAGAGGAGGAGCTCACTCGTCTTTTCTGGGGTTTCGCCCTCCATGGCCGGATAACTCTGGGCAGCCTGACACACGTAACTAGTCAACAGAAAAATACGGGTAAGTATGCTGTTTTCTTTGAATTCAGTGTCTTATTCCGTTTCAGGCTGCTTATTTTGTCTGGTTGTGATTTTTTGCCCCATTTTTGACTAAACCTGCTTAGGCCCAGGTGTGGCTCCTCTGTTTTAATCTTGTGCGCGTACCATGTGCGTGAACTTTGGCCTTACGCCATTGCTATCTCTGGTTGCTTGATGTGGTTGCTCTTAATACATCGTGCTGCTATTCTCTCTGTTATCAGCATCAATAAAGTCTGTGTCTAGACTTCCTATTTTTTAACTACGCAGCAGTCGTTCCAAAGTTGATTCCTCTTTTACACTGGAGTGGAAACCGCAGCTTGTCATTTGTCTCAAGTGAAAAAATCCTTCATATCCAGCTCTAACACGCTGTGATATACCGATGATTTGCCTGTGGTGACTGGATAGCATTTCACTCTCTTTTTATTTCTGGGTAGATGGAAACTGGCTACTAGGTTTTAGTTAGTGGTACGGACAATCTGTCTTGTCCGGGTTTTTTGTATGGTCAGTTTGTTGACCTGTAGTTACGGCCAAGAAGCTATTATTGCTGTTGTGAGACTGTGTGAGCCTTCGTGATCCTGTGTGAAGCTGTAGTGCGACTTTGTGAGCCTTAGTGAGCCTCAGTGACATTTAGGGAACAGGCAGTTTCTTCTCTCCGTCTATTCTACCTTCATACCAAGCCCAATTCCGATTGGCCAGATGTGTCACTCACGTCTGTTTCAGGACGAGAGATTAGATAGGGACAGTGTCAGGTAGTTGATGTGTTAGCACTTTTCGAGCCAGTTTCCTTAAGCATTAGGGCTAGATCAGGGAGCGGCTGAGATATCACAGTATATCTGTGCTTTCCTTTTTCCGCGATCAGCGGACGCACATTGATGCCTGTGTGTATACTTCCTCTTTTTACATACGCATTACCAATTTTATACAGGCTGTTTTTAGAGACACAGATTGCCTTTTAACATCGTGTCTAGCCAGTGAGCAAGCTCAGATATATGTTTGTTTCTGCCACGCGCTGCCTCTTATCAGCGCACACCACTCACCACAGGGCACACTTAATTTGGGTTTCGTGCAGATTTCATGACGGCAATTTTCATGAAAATTTAACTCATATGTTTGCTCTTATGCCCCCACCATCTCACTAAGATTCCCCGGTGTTGGTCCTGCCCCCATTGTGGTCAGCAGTGTTCCGTTTCTGCAGAATATTGTTTTAGCCATGGGAGGGGACGCTCTACTCTAATCCCTCCCTGTATTTCCCCTTCGGCCTAAATGTTGGACCCACCCACCAGCACCGGCAGCCATTTTTTTGTGGCTTACACTCCCTCTCCTACCAGAGATACTAAACAAAGCCCTGCCCCTTCCTCTACAGGCGTCCATATTGGTACAGTCAATTCCCCACTTCCTGTTGTCGGCCATGTTGCTGCACCCGTACCATCTGAACTTTCTGTTTCCGATGGCCATGTTGTTCCTCCTCATCTGTTCCCTGACAAAGGTAGTTCCGGGTCACAGGTCACCGGTGGCCATCTTGCTGCCAGTGATAACATTTAAGCCGATAGTACGCTTCATATTCCCAATAAACAAACACTAAGCAATACAGTCTATACTCCCCCACTGGCTGTCTCACCGCTCACCTCACAGCCATTATACCCATTAATCACCCCTTCGGAAACATTCTATATTCCATCCTCCGCTGTTGACCCTATCCTCACTTTCAATTCCTACCATCAACCTATGCCAGTTTACTCAGGATATTCACCTACAAATGCTTCACGTCCTTTCACCTGCACACCCTCTGCCGGACGTGGCGGACCTCCAAAATCCTGCTTTTACTACCACAGACCCGGTCATCTACTCAGAAATTGCCGCAATAAACAGCGGGATGAAGCCAACTATAAAGGCTATGGTCCTCAACCATCAGCATTTCACCATCCTCAGCAATGCAGGCCTACACTGGCCAGGAATACTACCTTTACTGGACCACTGTTCTCTGATTCTATTCACACCAGACTTAACCCTACCAATCGATACTGCAAGGCCTCTCAGAAAAATGCTCCTTAGCCTGCTCCTCCTCCTGCTACACCGCAGAATTCATACCCCTAATCTTAGCCTCATTTGTTTTGAAAATTCAAGTCATTCCACCTGATATTATTCTTTCTCCTGAATACAATGTGTTGAACACTAATTTACCTGTGTTCTTCAAGTACTCATCTGTTCTCACACAGATCCCTTCTGAAGTCTGGCCACTAGCCCTGAAGATGTTTTCAGCCTCTCCATTCCATTTCTTCCGGAAAGAATTTACCATCACTCCTCACCTTTCTCCATAACTTTGCAAGTACAGTCCGCAAAAAGGTTGCCTGCACCCTATTTACCTTCAACCCTGGAACACTCTGAGAACCAAATATCTTACTGATGTCTACAAGACAGCTGTGATGTCCACTCCCTCACCTACCATTTTCACTCTACTACAGACTTTCTAGGCCTCATCACATTCTGTCGCTAATGGATACCCAGCGCTTCTGATTTGGTGCAAACTGTCTATGCCTCATTTCAGGTCGTTTCTTCAACTCACAAACTATCAACTGATGCCATAGCCTGCTTGATGTCACTTATTCAACTTATTCTAGCAGCTACTGATCTGGGTGTCTCTGACTACTCACAATCTTTCCACCTACCTGCCTCAGAGCTGTTGTTCCTGCACAACTCCTTCTTGACCAAACTCAAGCGATCATTTTGGGACATCCTGTGACTATCTTGGCACCTCATCACCTCAAAGGGATCCTGAAAACAATCCCAGCAACCTCACATTACCAAGCAACGTACTCTTCGGCTCCGTTGCTCATTACTGATGCCTGTAAATGTGAGATGCACTATCCTCAACACAGCCGCCCTGCTTCCTCTCTCAAGGGGGGAAGATGGAGACCCGAATACCACAAACGTAGAAGATGAAGATACTTCAGATGATCATGACTGCCTTGAACAAATGGAAGCTGAAACATCACATCTTCCTACTGTCTCTACATCCAAGCTGGAGGATTCACACTATGTCTTCTATATGGATGGATCCAGATTTGAAGATAAACAACGACGATTCCATACAGGATTTGCTGTGGTTACCTTGTAGGAAACCGTGAAGGCTGTTTCTTTACCTTCTAGGATGTCAGCCAATAGTCGCAGACTTAGGGCTGTGACTGAAGTTGCAATGCTTGTGAAGGTAAGATCTGTCAACATATACACCAACTCAGACTGCACACATACGCGCGCTCGAGTGGCCATGACATCGAGCTCATTAAGTGGGCCCTGCGAGGTTTCCAGAAGCTCAGTGGACGCCAATCAAGAACAACGAAGCCATTCAGGCCTTAATGAACGCTCTCCAGCTGCCTGCCCACGGTGGCTGTCTTGAAGATCGAGTGCATGAAAACATAGAGGACAGAGGTAAGCGAAAGGCCATATACTAACGATTATCGGCGCTCAAAGGCCTGTAGCTTTTCTGCCCAGATATCTGAGGTGAAAGCAGGGTTGGCTGTATTAGACTGTACCAACAAGAAGGAAAGAAGACAGAAGATCACGCTGCACGACGTGTCACGGTTCAATGCCGCAGGGTCCCTTGCCTGGTGGACGTCGGTCCTGTACGCGCGCCCTGCATGTTCTCTGACTGGGGCTCCTGTGCAGGGGTGCCAGCAGCCTGGTTCTGCTAGTATTGCATGTTCCTGTCCTGTCTGTGCACTGTGCCTCTAAGGCTCCCTTCATCACCCCAGTGCGCCGGCAGCTTCTGCCTATTTATAGTTTCTGTTCTGCGCGCACCTTCCTCTTGACCCAGACGTCTGGGCTATAAGAGGAAGTTTTTGTCTCTACCTCTGGGGAGCTGTTCCATTGCAGTCTGTGCTGTGTTCAGCTGTTTCCCATCTTGAGTCTCTGCTGTCACTTGTCAGGTCTGCTGTTGGCAGCTACTTTAACCCCTGAGAATGCTGTAGGTCCCAGTACCAGTGTGCTTAGGTCATCTGAGCTCTGGGCCGTACGTATCCGTCGTGTCTGTGTCTCACTGTATGTGCCGTGTTCCTGTCCTGTATGGGCTCTTGTGTTCTCTGCACGTGTTCCTGTTGTCTGTACATGATGTGTGATGTTACCCCTGTCCAGTTGTGCCTGCCGTTGTATCACCTGTTTGTGCTTATGTGTACGTTTAACACCCTCCTGTGATCCTGCCTTGTTACAATGTTCTGTGTTCTGTAGATTCCAGCCGCCTGGATTCCATGTTCTTGCAGCGTGCCTGTCACCCTCAGGTTGCGCCCATCGTGTCAGGCGGGTGAATTGCTGAGTGGAGCCTGGGGGTGCCCGCTCAGGCCAAAGTCCATGCCCGCTTTGTGCGCGGGGTGCTGGCGGAAGAAGACAGCGGGCACCGTTAGAGTTCCACTCCCTTGGCGTTGGGTTTTTCACGCTGCACCATCATAGCGACTGCCCGCGCTGATACATTGTGAGGATCGCACGCGCACGGATTGTCGCTGCCAGGTCGGCGCTTCGGGTCACGGTCGCCATCGACGCGCACCGTTACTGTGTATGAAACTGACTCATGGATCGCGCCTGGGGTGACTGTGTCTGCCCTCGTCTCGAGTGTCGCACCGTGGCCTAGACTCATGCGTGCCTAGCCCACGGCATCGAGATTACGTTTGGACTAGATAGCCATGTCCAGCGAGAGGACTTACGTTTGGCCTCTAGCTCTTGGTCCAGCCCAGATGCTTACGTTGTTGGTCCTCAGCATCATTGGTCAGCCCAATCGCTTCGTTATGGCCTAGTCTCAATGGTCCAGCCCAAGAGTGCCTTAAGCTTATGGCCTTAGCTCATGGTTCCATTGCCGCATGGAGCATTTTATGTTTGGATGCTAGCTCATGGTGCCAGCCCATGTGAGCTTACGTTTTATGGCCTGTGACTGCATGGTTCACCTGAGACACAGAGGCTTACGTATTGGTCTAAGTCTGGTCACAGCTCAGATGCTCTGACGTTTGGTCTAGCTCATGGTACGGACCAGGAAGCTTTACGTCTTTTGGGTCCTAGCTTGAATGGTCTCAGCTCATCAGAGCCTGATACTGTTTGAGCGTGTGTTAGCTACATGGTTCGCCCTCGCCCAGTGAGCGTTTAGACGTGATGTTGGCCTAGCTCATGGTGTCAGCCCAGAGCTTACGGTTGGCCTCTAGCTCGCAATGTGGTGCCATGCACCAATTGAGCTTTACGCTGTTAGGGCTAGCTGTTATGGTCTGGTGCCCACGATGCTTTTACGTTTGGCCTAGTGTGTATAGGTATAGCCCAGAGCTTGTGTGTGTATTGACATTGATTCATTGGTCCCTCGCCCTGGCCTTCTGTAGTCCCAGTGGCTTTCTGGTCCCGCCTGAGCCTTCTGAATTCCCAACCTGTGGGCTTAACGGTCTCCGCTCGGAGCCTTCGTGATGTTCCCGCGCGGCTTAAACGGTGCCCGCAACCAGGAAAGCCATAGATTTACTGTAGGTCGTCCGTGTGTCCTACTGGATCCTGCCCTGATGAGCCTTCTGAGTCCCAACAGTGGCATATACGGTCCCGCCATGATGCCCTTATAGAGTCCCCGTGGCTTACGGTCCCACCCTGAGCTACTGAGTCCCCGTGGCTTACGGTCCCGCATGAGCTACTGGTTCCCGTGGCTTTACGGTCCGCGCTGAGCCTTCTGAGTCCCGTGGCTTACGTCCCCAGACCCTGAGGCCTTCTGATGTCCCCGCTGGCTTACGGTACGCCCTGAGCCTTCTGAGTACCCGTGGCTTTCGGTCCCGCCCTGAGCCATCTGAGTCCCGTGGCTTACGGGTTCGCCTGGCCTACTGAGTCCCGTGGCTTACGGTCCCGCCCTGAGCCTTTCTGAGTCCCCGTGGCTTACGGAGATCCCGTCACTGGAGCCTCTGAAGTCCCCGTGGCATTACGGTCCCGCCCATGAGCCTGTGAAGTCCCCGTGGCTAGTACTGGGTCCCACGCGCGTGAGCCGCGACTGAGTCACTACGTGGCTTATCGGTCCGCCATGAGCCTTCTGTCCCCCGTAGGCTTACTGGTCCAGCCTGAGCCTTCTCTGACGTCCCCGATGGGCTTAACGGTCCCTCGCACCCTGAGCCTTACTGTAGTCCCCTCAAGTGCTTACTGCTCCGCCCTGCGGTTCCCCTCCCTTTTTGGTAGTGCCCGCTTGTGCTATTCCCAATGCAACTCCGTATAGTCTTGCGCGTCTTCCCTTGAGTGCTGGCTATTGTACAGCTGTACTTGTTTACAGTTTGGGGTTGCCCCCGTAAGAAATAATAGAAGTTGCGGCGCACCATGGACTATGTGGAATGCCTTCTGATGATTTGGAGGGGAGGAGGGGGCTTTGAGGGGGGGGAGTACTTGTCACGGTGCACTCGCTCGCCAAAGGTCCTACTGCCTTGGGGACCGTCGGACCTGTTCCGTGTGACCTGCAAACTGCTCTTTGCTGGGTGCTCCTCGTGCAGCATGGGTGTTCTGCTCTCTGTACTATTGTCCTGTATCTGATACATGGATCTGTGACACTGTGCCTCCTAAGGCAAACATGCTCCTGGTAGCGCGGATAAGCATTGACCAGTGCAATATTCTTATAGTTTCCTGCTTACGTTGCACTCCTTCCTCTTCACCTCGCGACATCTGGCTAGTGTAGTGAGTATGGGAGTTCTTGTCTCAACTCTGGGTCAGTGAGTAATTGCAGAGACGTGTTGCTGTGTCCAGCGAGTTCCTCCATCGTTGAGATACACTGCAGCACTCTACGAGGTGCTCCGCTGAGATGGAGCCTAATAGAAAACCCCTGAGAGATGCTGGTCCAGTGTCTTTGTCATCGTGTGCACTTCCTGGCCTGTTCCGTGCACGTTCGTGTCTTGTGATTCTCTGTATCCTGCGATGTTTCTGGTCTGTATGTGCTCTCTGTGTTCTCCTTGCCGGTATTCCATCGGTCTGTACCTGATGTGTTACCCGTCCAGTTCCTCCCGTAGGTCCTGGTGGTGCTATGAGTACGTTTAACCTAGCCTGTATCCTGCTGTACATGTGATCCTAGTGTTCTATGTATTGATATCTAACCGCCTGGATTCCTGTGACTTGCACCCCGGCTGTCACCTCAGGTAGCCAGAGTCCAGGGGGGTAGTGACCTGGGAGTCCCAGCAGCGCAAGTCGCCATCCCGCTTTGTGCGGCGCGGGCTCTGGGCGATGATCAGGGGCCCACTTAGACTACCACCGTCCTGGCGTGGAACACCAGCTTACCACTGCGCCCGTTGCTGGGTGATCACAGGGATCCCACACACGGATGGTATAGCAGGTCGCGGCGTTCGCGTTCACCGAGCCCGTGACTCGGCGCCGCACCGTTACATGGAAGAAGAGAATAGAATGAAGAGGAAAGAGAGAGCAGAAGAAGAAGATGGAGAAAAGATTCAAGGACAAGACATGGCTCAGTACCAGATCGTTAAGAGATTTGAATTGAACACAAATTTCAAGCCCAATAACCCTACAGGCAAAGAGGAGTTGGGATGGAAGAGGGAGAGAGGGAGATACACCATGAATGCGATTCTGGAGAAAAGATGATAACTTTGCTTACCATGAGGCATTGTATCCAAGCGGTGAGTACAACGGGCTATATAATAGTACTACACTCACAGCAAAACAAAGCAGATGATCTCTTCAGTCAACAGGACTTTGATACTTTAGCCCCTGGAATCTCATTACAGCTAAGTAATATAGTAATCAGGAGGATGTGACATGATGCATCTACTCAGGCAATCCGGAAGAAGTAGTGTTCTGATAACACAGAAGAAACAACAAGTCCACGGCCCGTTTCAAACGCTATTCTACAGATTAAACACTTGAATTACCTAAGAGTGGCACGAATACCTGTTTTTCAGGATAGCTGAGGCCCTACCCGAGTCCCTTAGATAAAATTTTAGTTTTACTGCTTGAACTTTAACGTGCGGAAAACTTACTGACCTGAATTGGTGTGAGACGTTGGAATCCGCAGAGTGTGGATTATTGCGGTCGCAGGACTACTATGGGACCTGGCACTGTCACAAACAGAAGGTTAGACATCACGCTAGACATTTGGTATAGCATAGGTCAGCACGCTGACCCCCACAGATCACCCGCGTAATCATGCCCAGGGCGTAGGAGGAAGTCGACAACGAATGAATGCCACACTTAGAAGCGCAGAAAATGTGCTCGAGAGCCCGCCAGGGAAGTGACTCTCCCATGGCCAGAAACTCCTATCTCATTGTCCCTACGTAGACTCTATCAGATATAACACGCCACGCTAGGCAGCCCACTAGTACTCACACCCTATGAAATAGTGTTCTCAGGAGCCACCTAGGTTAGGGTAGGTGTTCCATGACACAATAGTTGATAGAGCATGAGAGAAAGATGGCAATTAGACACTATGTGATCAATCGCTGCGGTACGATAATCAATTCCGCAGTAAAAGTTCGAGGTAGACGAGATATGAAATTAAACCCATGCTTCGAGTGTTTTCTGCACATCTTCCGTCGGGATGGATCTCCAGACAGTCTGGACTCTGACCAAACCATTCATAGCCTCTGTAGGGCCTCGGTGCTGATTAGAGTGTATTTTCCTGGGAGTACCAGGATGTTGTGAAGACACTAGAGATCCAAGGATATTGTTGTCTGGTGTCCCATGACCTCAGAAACTAGTGGGAGAGCCGAACTTCGGGGCATCGTGTCACACACGTGCGTAGAGAAGACAGCTGGAGCCAATAAGTTATCATCAGAGTAATCACTTTTGTTTATCTACTTAGAGACAATTACATCTGTGTTGTTTGGTTTGCCCGGTGTGCAGAAATTCAAGGGGACTAAGAAGGGGAAGACAACTCGCGGGGTGTTAAAGTGTAAATGATGAATTGCAAAGCTAAGGATCGCAGTAGCACTCTGCATGAGAAGCGGACTCGCAAAGCGCAATGAGAATTATGCCCAAAATAATGAGTGAAACAAAGGCCTGCTTGATTGGATTAATAGTATCCATTAAAAAACCAACGCTTAGAATTTGTAAACCACACCCGCAATACCCTACAAAGCATAGTCGAGCATTAGAAACCCATTTTCAATCATGGCTACCAAAATAGCATGGCATTGGACCAAGATTTTTTTAACATAGATACACTCAAAAGGGGGGATTGTGGGATTATAAAGTGTGAAGGTTTCTTTAGGGGAGACCGTTCTTGGGTTTGTGTGCTCCAGACCTAGACTCTTTCTATAAGCCCTCTGTCTATTATGTCCATATGTTTCCTGTCAAAGGACGCCAAGTGTTCATTTACATCATACAGTGCTTTCCCAGCTATTTGGAGATTGTCGAAACAATTCCATAGATTGTCAGGTGCTTAGGTGACAGTGTGTTATGAGGTTTAGCACGTTGAGTGTTTCGTTTAGTCATAAAACCAGACTCTCACCATTAGAGGGCTCTATAGAAAGCGAGGGCTGGCGGTCGCCTTAGTTACGCCCCCTTGAGCAGGCTGGCCAGTTGAGAAGCGGGTCTATGACCGCTCCACCTGATTGATCCAGCTTATCCAAACACGTTGGGACACTATTTCATCCTTTCTCAGTTAGGAAGGGCATGAGAAACAGAATTTAATGGTTTTAGAGTGGGAATGGTCAGGTGCACGGATTATGAAAATATTAAACTACTGTTAATTACCGTATATGTCATCTGATTATATGCTAAAAAATGTTTATTTATGCTGATTGATTAATCATACTACTCTATCTGCTATTACCTTAACCAGTTGTTAATACTTTCTAGATATTATGCCGCTTGAGAGGATAGCTTTTGCAAGGAAAACTACTTCCAGGATGAACTTGTTCTGGAAGATGCTGATCTTACAATATTGGCTTATACAGCAAAGCAGACAAAGATGGCGCAGAGTACATTAAAAAACCAACACCGAAGTCAGATGCATTTAACCGGACAAACAACACCATTTAAGGATTTGTTTTTGCTGAGACTGTGCAATATTATGTATATCTATGTATATCGCCATGTATATTATGTATATATTATGTATATTGCCATATATGAACTTATACTTTGATTTCCTTATAAACTTGCTTCCCCAAATGCCAATTAACCAATGATCAAACAACATATACTTACGTATCAAATGGTGTAAAACCTCTGTACTTCCTTGTATTAAAAACAATTGTATTATCCAATCTATAGACTGGATGGTATTTCTTTGGGATCCCAGCTGTTAACAGCAAACTTATATTTTAATTTGGAGGAGATAGCAATCGCAAGAGTACAGATAAAAGGATAAGATTTGTACTTTACATGTTCACATGGTGTCTTGCATCCGTGTGAACATCCGCTTTTCTGATCCGTCTCTGGTTCCATCAGAACGGACCCAGAGACGCATCTAACAATTAGCAGTGAGTTTATCACTGCGGGCAATGACAAACACGCAGCGGCGTTCACATGAGTGATCGCCGCTGCGTGTTTTCAATGCGCCTTTCGGTCCGTCTTGCAGATGCGATCCAAGAATTGCATGTAATTTCTTGCAAATCTCTCATGTGAACGCCGTTGCGTGTTTGTCATTGCCGGCAGTTATAAACTCAATGTTATTTGTTTGTTGCCTCTCTGGGTCCTTTCTGATGGAACCAGAGACACATCAGAAAAGCGGATGTTCACACGGATGTAAGACGCCATTGCCCGCAGTGATAAACTCGCTGCTAATTGTTATGTGATATATATATGGACCCAGAGACGCATCAGAAAAGCGGATGTTCACACGGACGCAAGACGCCACGTGAACATAGCCTAAGACGTAGCATGTATCCAGTTTACTGTTGTGGATGTTAATTCCAGCTTCACCTCACCTGTTTGGGTGTAAAAATGAAGCGGATGTTCCTCTCCCATAGCCTTTAATGGGAATCGGAGATTAATCGACACCAAGGATCGACAATAGGGGAGATGATTCAACATAATCTGAAATCTACTCGATGCAGATTATTGTCCGAATCGCTCATCACTAGTAAATAGCAAACACAAAGCCCATTTTTCCAAATAAAAAAAAAATATATATAAGAAGTACACATAATAGGTATGGCCATGTTGGTAACACTCCCACCTATAAAATTATTGTGTTATATTTATATTTTTATGGTAAATGCTGCAAAGATATATAAATTAGTAAATGTCATGCCAGAATAAATATTTTTGATTAATTTTGATTTCACAAAAAACAGAATAAAAAGTCAAGCCTTCACAAAACTCCAAAATACATCATTGTAACATAAAAACTTGATTTTTTAAAAGAGGTTTTTAAAGTGGCAAATTATTCGTGTTGGGAGGGTCCTGTAAAATGAGCACATATGATGTAAAATGAGCATGTACTTCCTTCTTTTATATACTGGTATATTTGATTATTTAAACAGTTTGTCCAGCAGAAGAAAATTTATTAAAAAGGGGTAACGAGGAGAGGAAAATAAGAAAAATAAAGTTATACTTACCTCCATGCTCCCCCACCACTCCCACTCCTCTTCATTTCCAATACTCCATCACACAGAAGAGACTTGCGCTCCTTTCTAAGTGAAAAGAAGTGTATCCTGGGAAGCTCTGGAAGGTAAGTATAACTTTTATTTATATTTTTCCAAAGCCTAAGCCAATTTCAAATGAATTTTCTGGTCAACGCCTTTCAAGTGGGAGTAATTTTTTTTGCACTACACTACACCACAGGCATCTGTCATGCCAAGTCAGGGTTCACACTGAAGTTTGCACCTGGGGCCATGAGTTTTTAGGTATGCCTCTTCTGCTCCCCCTATCAGTACCAGCTAAAGAAGACGGAAGAAATGCTGCCACATGAGACAAGGGCCTCAATAATACTGTTACAAAATATTTTGCGACTTTTTGGGCGACATGTATGAATTCGAAGGCGTACTTTTTTTTTAATTTGGCGCCGGCACTCCAGTTCTGTATAGATATAGAAGAGTGTAGAATACGACAGTATGAAGATTTTTGGCGCATTACATAGAGCTTAGTGCGCCAAGTTTGGCGCATTACATTCTATGCCATACAAAGTTTGGCGCACTAATCTCTATGTAATGCGCCAAAAATCTGTCGTAATATACACTCTTCTATATCTATCTAGAACTGTGGTGTCGGCGCCAAGTAAAAAAAATGTATGCATTCGAATTCATGTATGTTGCCCTCTTAATATTTCAATGCTCAGATTCTGAGATTCTGAGAGTGCAGAATACGACAGATTTTTGGCGCACTACATAGAGCTTAATGCGCCAAGTTTGGCGCATTATACTCTTTGCCCATACAAAGTTTGGCGCATTAAGCTCTATGTAATGCGCCAAAAATCTTCATACTGTTGTATTCTACACTCTTCTATATCTATTTAGAACTGGAGTGCGGCGCCAAGTTAAAAAAAAAGTACGCAGTCGAATTCATACATGTCGCCCTTAGAGTATGTTCACATTGCATTTTTTAAATACGTCTTTAGGTACACTTTTCGGACCAAAAGACGTATCCAAAGATGTATTTAGAAATGTTCCTGTGTGATTACATTGATTTAAATGTAAAACACGTATCAGCATTTAGACAATACATGTTTTATATACGTTTTTGTAATGTGTTTAACGGATCCGTTCAAAGAATTGACATGTCAGTTCTTGATCTGTTTACGCATTACAAACCATATTTAAAACCATAGGTAGAGATGGGCAAATTTCCCGAAATTCGGTTCGTTCACTTTGCCGAATTTCTCGGCAAAAAATAACTTAGTTCCGAATTACTTCGGGACGAATCATGTTAAAAAACAGCTATTTCCAGGCTGCACAGAGCCTGTAGGTGCTGTAGAACGTTGTGCCATGCTTAAATATGCAGAGTGAGCTTGGTTTGGTCTTCATACAATGTTGTGTTTTAGTATGACACGCAGATGACTGCCGCCGCTCTTAGAATCACTTCACTCTAAAATTCCCTGGGCACTTAAGAGGGCAAAACTGAAGGGGGAATGTAGCCTGATAAAGTCATGGCAGCGACAGCTGGAAAAAAACAAGCTGAGGGCTCAGGTGGCAACATCAGTGACAGAGTGTGGAGGTGACGACGGCAGCCACAGCAGCATGAGGTCAGAGAGTGGCACAATGACATTCTGAGGTGGCAAAAACAGGAGTAGGCCAAAGAGTGGCACAATGACACAGTGTGTTGAGCAGCTTTCAGACGGGAAGCATCAACAGACAGCAGCAGCAGAGTCGAAGGTGCCAAAGAACAGTGGGCCGGGATAATCGACATCTAAGGGGGTGGCAAAAACAGGAGTACGCCACAGAGTGGCACAATGACACAGTGTGTAGGTCACAGGGAGCAGCCACAGCAGCAGCATGTGGTCAGACAGGGGCACAATGACAGTGTGTAGGTCACGGCAGCAGCCACAGCAGCAGCATGGAAAGGGGACAATGAAACTAGGGGGCAATCAATGGACACAGTGTGGAGGTCACGGCATCAGCCACAGCAGCAGCATGAGGTCAGACAGTGACACATTGCCTTCTGGAGGTGGCAAAAACAGGAGTAGGCCACAGAGTGGGACAATGACACAGTGTGGAGGTCACGGCAAAAGCCACAGCAGCAACATGAGGTCAGACAGTGGCACAATGACATTCTGGTGGTGGCAAAAACAGGAGTAGGCCACAGAGTGGGACAATTACAAAGTGTGAGGTTCACGGCAGCAGCCACAGCAGCAGCATGAGGTCAGACAGTGGCACAATGACATTCTGGAGGTGAGAAAAACAGGAATAGGCCACAGAGTGGGACAATGACACAGTGTGGAGGTCACGGCAGCAGCCACAGCAGCAGCATGAGGTCAGACAGTGGCACAATGACATTCTGAAGGTGGCAAAAACAGGAGTAGGCCACAGAGTGGGACAATGACACAGTGTGGAGGTCACGGCAGCAGCCACAGCAGCAGCATGAGGTCAGACAGTGGCACAATGACATTCTGGAGGTGGCAAAAACAGGAGTAGGCCACAGAGTGGCACAATGACAGAGAGTGGAGGTGACGGCGGCAGCAGCATGAGGTCAGACAGTGGCACAATGACACAGTGTGGTAAAGATGGTTGGTGGCAGATGGAGAAACTGTCAGCAGATCTGTGGCATCAGGCGGGTGGTGGCATCAGATTAGTGGCTGAGGCAGGTAGTTTGAACCCAGACTAATTTCTCACAGCTTGGGTGAGGCGTCATGGCTGATGTAGTCTGACGCCTAAGGCATTGGTGTGTGGAAATCCTGGCCGATCCACACCTGATTCATCTTGACAAAGGTCAGTCGTTCCACATTTCCCGTGGACAAGCGGGTTCTCCTTGGGGTAACGATGGCCCCCGCCGCACTGAACACCCGCTCTGATGCCACACTACTGGCCGGGCAGGACAGCTTCTCCACTGGAAACTCGGCAAGTTGCAGCCCACACATCCATTTTTGGCTCCCCAGTAGTCCAGCGGATCTTCTAACTGGGGTGTCAGAGTGCTGTCCAAGTAGGCCACCAGCTGTTGGTTCAGGGTCTGCTCCAGGTCCTGCTGCTGCTGGCGACTGCCCTCCTCACTAGGCAGGTGAAGGAAGCTGCTCATCAGTGACTCCAGACTTAGGTTGCTGCTGATGGAGCTGGTACTGCTCCTACCCCCCCACCTTCCCCCAGCAGCCGCGGCTGTAGTACGTGAGCGCTGAAGAACCCCCCGGTCAGACCTGTCAGAGGAGGGACGATGCCGCACATAGGCAGCGGCCAACTGACTATGGAGGATTTTCCCTATAGTATTTAAATTTGTCCTCCCTCTCAATAGCTGGGAAAAAGGCTCCCATTTTGGACCCCGGGAGCGAGGGTCCAATAGGGTGGAGAGCCAGAAGTCATCCCTCTGCCGGATGCTGACTATTTGTCTGTCACTAGCCAGGCAAATCAGCATGCTGCGGGCCATCTGCACAAGTGACTCCGAGGGGCTCCCTGCCTCCATCTCCACTGTATACTGCCACGGTGCTTGCGGGTCATCTGCCTCGTCTTCCTCATCTCCATCTACCTCCTCCAGCTGCTCCTCCTCTCTTGTCACCTGGGTAGAAAATCCACTCATTTCACCAGACAATGCTTCTGCACTCATTTCATGTGGCCGCGAGATGTAGTCGCCACTAGTGTTGAGCGATTATTATCGACAAAGTTGAGATCGGCACGGTATTTACGTTGATCGGATTTTTTAGATCACGCGATAATTTAGGTTAAAATCTGTGCATTATCTATTAATATCGTGCCATTTTCGGGCGTCCTGTCAATTTTGGCGGGCCAGCAAATCAGCTTAACTGTAATAGAGCAGGGGGGTGATGAGATGTGTGTGCGGCGTCATTGTATGGGATGTGTATGGTTGCGATGGGCTGGAAGGAAAAATCACATGCCTCAGTTTTTTACAATAGAAACAGCCCTCTCCTGTTCATGATCAGTTGTGTGTCAGCGTCATAGCAGTAGGACGTGAGCTCTTGCCTCTGTCCAGAAATTCAGCCTCAGCAAACTCAGATCAGCAAATTATTCTGTTTTTTCAGAGACTGCTCTACTTTTAGACTGTAGATCCTTAGAAGTTAGTTAGATCAGAGTTTGCACGAGATTTGCAGATTTTAGGTAGTTAGGCACGAGAATTTTAAAGAGCATCTACCGCTGTAAAGTCACGGGAGGGCATGTGGGGGCCCCAGCGGGCCGAATCAGACCTAGCTCTATAAAGAAGATACTGGATATTTACAGCCAAATCGCTTTGTTTAGGACATTGCATTGCCTTATATTTAGAGTTACAGATCTTTTCTAGTAACATGCAGGGTTACTATTTGCTAGGTGCAAAACTCCACTTTTTTTTATAAGTATACATTTCAGGATAGTGTTCTTTGAAAAATTTGCCCAGTCCAGCTTTGTGTTGATTATAGCCACCTTGCAGTTAGATTTGAATACGCATTTTTGTAGTCACCAAATGGTTGATAAGGTGCCAAAAAATACATTTTATTATCCCGTTATACATTTCAGATAAGTGTTTTTTTCACTTTTGGCGCAGGGCCAGCTGTGTTGATAGAGCCACCTTGCACAGTTGTAAATTTGAATCCAGAACTTGGTATGTTCACCAACTAGGTGTTACTGTTAGGTGCCCAAAATACCGTTTAAACCCCTTCACGACCTTGGCCGTATCACCATAAGTCCAGGTGTTTGGGGGTTCACGCACCTGGACGTATGGAATAAGATCCTGAGGGATCGCGAGTAACTCTAAGGCAGAGTTCGCGCACGAAAGCGATCGGCAGAGGAGGTGTCCAGCTGACTATATTACTGCTGACCATCACGCAGCGTCAGGCCCCGACCCCGGATCGCTCCGGGGTTTGGGTGGAACGGTTAACCCCATTATTTTATCGCGGACGATCGGGGGTCGCAATAAACTAGAGAGTACGCAGGAGGAGGTTCGCCCTCTGAGTCTATGTCGCTACTTTATATGGCAGAAGCGCACGGATCGGGCGATCCGTGCTGCTCCTGCCATCCCATATGACACACGGAAGGCAGACGAATGCCTCCGGGTTGTCTATGGACGTCACGACGAGTTAGGCGTGCCCTGTGGGCATGAACCCGGCATCGTGAATGACAGTTGTCATAGGAACCAGTGCACAAGCAACAACGGCTATGCACTGATTCCTATGAATTGAGAGAGATAAAGTTCTTTCATTCAAACCCCTATGGGGAAAAGTAAAAAATAACGTGAAAAAAGTGAAAATAAAAGTTGAAAACATGTAAAACTTAAACACAAAAAATAAAGTAAAAAAACACGTACACCGCCCTTTTCACCTTTACAAACGCGCAATCGCCCCAATAAATGATCAAAAATAAATAAAGTACCCATATTGTTAGTATCGCAGCGTTGCGTGAAACGACCTGCCCTTTATTTCTGTCATGTTAATTAACCCGTAAATCACTTGCATGTGGTGAACGCCGTAAAAAAAAACAAAAAACAATCACAGAATTAAGATTATTGTTCATTCCCGACAGGCACTAAAATGGAAATTAAAAAGCGATCAAAAAACTCCTAATAAACGCCAAAGTTTGTACCAATTAAAACGTCAGTTCATCCCGCAAAAAAAAAGCCCTTTATACAGCTCTGTATACGGAAAAATAGAAAATGTTAGCTCTCAGAAGAATAGCGATGCATAAAAATTGTTTTACACACTAAAAACACTTTTCTTGTTTTTTTACGTGCTTCAGCTTAAAAAAAAACTATTAAATAGGTTTCGCCATAATCGTAGCGACCCCAAAGAGTAAAGCTTAACTTATCCGGATACTGCATGGTGAGCCTGTTATAAAATAAAAAAATAAAAACACTACTAGGATTGCAGTTTTTTCTTCACCCTGGCTCCAAAAAAACGGATTTAAAAGCGATCAAAAAGCCTTGTACCCCCAAAAATGATTACTATAAAAACGTCAACTCATCTTGCAAAAAAACAAGTCCCTACACAGCTCCAAGCACAGAAAAATTTAAAAGTTATGGCTCTCGGACTATGGCGATGGAAAAAAAAGTATTTTCTGGTTGAATAAAAGTGTTTTTTTTTGTATAAAGCAGTTTTAAAAAATAAAAAAATATACAAATTGGGTATCGGGTTTTAATCGTATTGACCTGCTGAGTAAAGCTACATGTCATTTATAACCCTACAGTGACCGCTATAAAAAATAAAAATAAAAAAACATACAAAGATTGCTGTATTTTGTTCAAAAAAAAAATCTCACAAAACCTTAATAAAAAGTGAACATAGCATCATATGCACCCCATAATTGGTACCAATAAAAACTTCAACTCATCCCGCAAAAACAAGCCCATACACAGCTCTGCACACAGCAAAATAAAAAAAATTTGGGGTGTCAGAATAGGACAACATAAAAAGCAATTTTTTATTTGACGTATTTCTACTGTGTAAAAGTAATAAAACAGAAAAAAACTTATAAAATCTATATCATTGTTTAAATTTTAACCGAACCCCCATAGTAAGTTATCAATCATTTACACTGCCCGGGAATGCTGTAAAATTGAAACTCAAA
>JAODAL010010379.1:0-105499 GCA_025379985.1 Phyllomedusa bahiana | reverse complement strand
GCTGAGCTTTTTGGAACAGCAACCCACGCCCTTTGCTCTGAGCCCTGAAGACACTGAGGCTGAACGGGAAACGCTTTTCTTTTTAAAACGAGTTCATTTGATTTTTCCATCCAAATCGCAACCATACACCCCCATCACGACGTTGCACAACACTCACCCGTTTAATTTGTAACCTGATTTGCGGCCCCCCAAAATGACAGGAACGCCGAAAAGGGCGTGATCTTAATAGATGTCCAAATTTTAAACCCAAAATTTTTGCATGATCTAAAAAACCCGATCACCAAAAAAACTGTCCGATTTAAACTTTTGTCGATAATAATCGCTCAACACTAGTGCTACATCTTCAACACAATTAGGCAACAAAGTAACGAAAAAAATGACAGTATTCCCTATCCTTCTTGTACCCCGAGACCCCTTAAACCCGCATGACCCAAATTAAAAAAGGGTAGAAGGGAGTATTATTTGGGAAACCCCTTTACTTGAACGGACATTGACTATCCTGTCCTGGAAGGGGGAAAATACCCTTAAACCTCTCTGACCCCAGATTAAAAAAAATGCTGGAAAAAGGATCTTTCAACCCCCATTTTAGTTTAACTGGGCATTGAATAAAATGTCCTGTACCCCAGCATACCCCAAACCGCATGACCCACCTTTTAAAAAATGCCGGATAAAGGTCTTTGAACAACCATTTTTAGTTTAAAGGGCCTTGATAACCGTTCCTGACCGCATATGACCATTTAATTGCCGACCCCAATTTAAAAAGTGCCAAAAAAGGAGTCTTTAAACACCATTTTATTAAGGAATTGACTATACCTGTCCTGCCACTATGACCATTAAAACCCGTCTGACCCAGAGATTTAAAAATGCCGGAAAAAGGTGTCTTTGAACCCCCATTTTAGTTGAAATGGACATTGACTATACCTTCCTTACCACAGTATGCCCTTTAAACCCTGTTGACCCCAGATTAAAAAGTGCGGAAAAAGAGTTTTTAAACCCCCATTTTAGTTGAAGGGAATTGACTATACCTGCCCTGGGCCACAAGAGCCCCCAAACCGCATGCCCCCCAATTAAAAAGTGCCGGAAAAAGAAGTCTTTCAACCCCTTTTTAGTTGAACTGGACATTGATATCCATACCCTTAAAATGTAGCATGACCAAAAACCCGCAAGGGTGCCCTTTATGGACCATCAGCAAAAAATTTCGCAATAAGAAATAAACTATATTTAAAAACAATCGTTTTCCATACGCGCTGCTAGAGCTACTTGCCATTCTAATGGTGACATTGTTCCCCCCGTGACATTAGAATGTAAGCAAACGAAACAGATGCCCCCAGTAGGTCAATGGGGGCCTGCAAAAATCTGCTTTCTACTGTCAAGGGGGTTGGGGGAAAATTTACTGATCAAGGGGGGTGAGGCGTAAACGGGGATCCGCTAGTTCAGCGGGCGGCCCGGGATTTTACAGGGGGGGGTGGGAGAGCAGGGGGGGCGTCGCTCTTTTAAAAAACCCCGCGGGTTCAGCTAGCGGGGCCCCGGAGTTACAGTGGGTGCGGTAGAGCCAGGGCGGTGTTCGTCATCTATTAAAAACGCAGGTTCAGCTACAAGCCCGATTACAGTGGGTGGGAAACCCCACCCCCCCCTCCATCATCCATTAACATGAAAAAATTCCCCTTTTAATGCAGCAACGAAAACATCATGCTGGCAGAGTGCGGAAAGGAAGTGGAGCTAAACCCACCCTTATCGGTCAAAACTAGAACCCCAAATTCATAAGGCCCCAATGCTCGTAAACATCTTATATCACATAAACTGTTAACCAAAAAAAAATACAATAAAAAAAAGTCATAGGAAAATTATTACAATCTTTATTAATTCAATAAAAAATTTTAAAAAACTAATATGTCACAAAAAGTAAAAAATTTTAAAGCTAAAAAAATTAAAAAAAATGCCCATATCAAAAAAGGCATACAAACACACCTTTCCCTTTAATATAAAAAATCATCTAAGGTGTATAACCAAATATTTAACTTAAAAGCCCCAAAAAATTCAAAACATGACCCTTTGGCGATTTTACAAGTGTGAAGAACAAATGCTGTTAGAAACCACATTTCTAAAAAGACCGAGTATAGCTGAATTTTCACAGCAGCATGACCCAAAAAAATTATAAAAATATTTCTCACCCTTTTAAAAATTGGATGGAGAAATGCCACATAGAAGCCACATTTCTGTTCGAAGGACCATAAATAGCTGTATCTCACAGAACATGACCCCAAAACCAATGACAGTGTGAAAATTTTTAAAGAAAGTAGTAAATGGAATACATGTTTTTCAGAAACCTTGTACAAACGGGGTCTTTTACTCTCCTCACCGCAAAACCACTAATGAATTTTTGGGAACGAGAAAAAAAATTGCAGTAAGAAATGATGATTTAAAAATTTTTTTTTTAAAAGGGCCGTTTGAAGAGGAAAGGAAATAGACCCGGCAACTATCGTGACCTCGGTTTTGGGGGGCCCAACATCATCAAGATCCTGCCTGTTCATCTTGAGAAAGTCAAACATCCACATTATCTGTGGAAAGCCAGATGCGTTTGTCTGTAAAAGACACCTCCAGCTGTGCTGAAGGTCCGCCAATATTAGCTGGCTGCTGGCAGGACAAAAACCTGTATGGCCCCTGGGCCCGCGAGCTCGGGCCTTTCCCTTTTGGTACCCAGAATCGATTGGGTGGAACTATGCAAAAACCGGTTTTTAGCACAATGTCTGCACCCTGATCTTAAGCCCGGGCTCTGTGTGGGTTTTAGTGTGCCCTGATTACATGCGTTGGAGGTGGTAAATAGGTTGAGCGATTATAATCGACAAAGTTGAAATCGGCCGGTTTTTTTGGTTTTATCGGAATTTTTTCCATCACCGATAATTTTAGGGAAAAACTGGCATAATCCTTAAACGCACCATTTTCGGGGTTCCCGCCATTTTGGGGTGCCAGCAAAACCAGCTTAGAGAAAGAGCAGGGTGAGCTGGGGTGCGATTCATGACGGGATGTTTAGGTTTGTTGGCTGGAAAAATCAATGACCTCTTTTACATAAAAACAGCCCTTCCCTGTCAGCATCGGGTGGGTCTGGTTCTCAAAGAGCAGGATGTGCTAGGTCTCCTCAATACAGTCAGCGACACAGTTCTTTTTTCACACGGGACAACTATCCTTTACTGTAAAACTTAAAACATAGGTAGATTAGGGGAATTTCATTTTAGTTAGTTAGGCTGAAAATTTGAAAAGCATTAGCCTGTACAGCCGGGGGGGGGGGGGGGGGGGGGGGGGGGGAACACGATAGACGGGCTGGCAAGGCTTTTGAAAGGAGATTTGGTATTGTCACCCAGACTGCTTTGCCCCTGCTTTGAAAGGGCTTTTTTATTAACAGTTTTTGGCTTTTTTTGGTGAAATATTACCTTTATTTTGGGGCGCCTTACTTATATTTAGGAACAGATTTTTTTCTAGTAATTTTCAGGTGTTTTGATAGGTCAAAACTCACCTTTATTATCCTTTCACAATTTAATTAGGTTTTGTTCACTTTGGGACCCCTTTTTTTGTTCAAAGACTAGTTTTTTGAGCGATTTTTTATCGAAAAGTTAAAATCGGAAAGGGTTTTTATGGTGACCAAAATTTTCCAATCATGCAAAATTTAAAGGGTTTAAAAATCTAGCATCACTTTAAGGGATCGCGCCTTTTTTGGGGCTTTTGTAATTTTGGCGGGCCACAAATCAGATTTCAGAAAAAAAGCAGGGGGAGAATTGTTTGGGAACGCATGACTGGGGATGTGTAGGTTGCGATTGGTGGAAAAATCACATGATGTTTTACCTAGAAAAGGTTTCCTTTTCAGCCCCATGTCCCCAGCGTCTCATAGGGGTGGACCCGCCTCTGCCTTGGCCAAAAAGCTCAGCGAAATAGTCTATTTTTCTGCACAGAGAAAAATCTACTATTACTGGACCTTCCAATTTAGTTAGATTTGAGATTTTTGAAGTTTTATTTTTAGCTAAGAATTTTTAAAACAGCATCTACCGCTGTAAATTCACGGGGTGGGAGCAGGGGGGGGGGCCCGCGGCGAACCCAAAAACAACTCTATCTATAAAGAACACTGGGTAAAGTTCACCAGACTTAGTGTAGGGCATTGTTGCGGGGGCCCCGGGCACCGCTGCGCCCCGCGGTCTCCCCCCCTGCCTCAGGGCTCCGGCGCGGGTGCCGCGGGTGCCCGGCCCATTCCCTGCTGCCCGGGCTCTCGGGGGGGTCCGCGGGTGCCCGCCCCCATCTCCCTGCTGCCCCGGGCCCGGCATTTTTCCCGCCACGCTCCGGGGAACGCTGCCCAGTCTGTTCGGCCGCCGGTGCGTGCCCGTTCCCCAGGCGCGCGGACGGCTGGTCGGGATTTAAAGGGCCCGCGCCCCGTAATTTGGTTATTTCTGGGCGCTGGTCCTATTTAAGGACAGCCCCCAACACACCTTGCCCTTCGTTGGTGTGCGTCAGTTAGTTTGAGTGTATTGAGAGTCTGTTAGATGCCCGTTTTTTTCCCCGTCCGTTTGAAACGTTCCTGACCTTGCCTGTTTTGCCGCCCCGCCCTGACCGTTTGTTTTTTCTCTGACCCAAACCCTTTGGGCCGTTTTGCCCAAACCTTCTGCCTTTTCCCCGACTACGCCCCCAGTTTAAAGATTTTTCCAGCCATCCCCCGGGCCCCGCCATCGCTAGCAAGTACGTCAGGGGTAAAAACCTGGTTTAGCCTCCCCCCGGCCGCAAGTCCATCCCGTTTTTTGGGGCCCGGGGGGCTTGGTAAACCGGGGGCTACTTAGACCCCGTTCCTTGAACGGGGGTTTTTTTCCAACGCTAGCAGTGGTCCAGCGAATCCCCCCTTTAACCCCGTTACGGGTTCAAAACTGGGTTTGGTTTGCCAGGGGTACCCTCGCCTAAAACTCCGGGTTGTTGCGACGGCTGTCGCCCTGCAAAAGTCCCGGTGTCGCCCAAACCTCGTGGCCATGATGCAAAATTTCTTGAAAGGCCCTTTTAAACGCCTTCAGCGATGCTTACCGTCCCCGGCCTTTGGCACCTGTTCCCCCTTTTTCCCCAATTTCCCCGGGGAAAATTCCCCTGAAATCTCCCGCTCCCCTCTCTCTATGATGGGACCCGAAGAAGGCAGAGGCTTCCTCACTCAATGCTCCCCCCATTTTTGAGATGCTTTGGACATAAATTCCCACTGAGGGGAAAAATTTGGCCCTTCCATTATTAGCCCCCTAATTTGGAAAAAAAATTTGGGCCCCTGGGCCCCCCGCTAGGGGATCGAGGAGCCCCGCTAAAGGTTTAATCTGCAAGGTTTCCCCTCCGGGGTTTTTCCCCGCACTGTCTTCGGGGAAAACCGGGCCGTACCCGTCCGCGGGGGGTGCTTTGCTTGGGCCTCTGTCAGGGGGGTTTTTCTAGGGTTGGGACGTACTTGTGCCGGTTCCTTTACGCTAGCTTCAAAACCCTCGACTGGAAAAAAAACCGGGGTTTTGGTTTGGCGACTTTCGGGCCCAAAGGCCCTCTCGGGACGCGTTAAAGATGAGCTCGGGGGTCGGGATCTGCCTTTCCTTTTCGGACTTTTTTATTCGGGGCCCCACCCGGAAAATCGCCCTTTTTTCGTTGGCGGAGGGGAAAAACAAGAGTTTCCGCCCAACGGAGTCTCCTCGACCACCCCGGGCCGTTCTTGGGGGGGGTGTCCGGTCCCGTCCCGGGAGCCCCCCTAAACCTGGGGTCGCAGGGGAGGCATCCCCTTGGTGTCATCCCGGCCTCTCCCCTTTTCTGACCTTTCCCGGTACGTTGTGGAACTTCCCCTGCCCATTTAACCTTTCAGGCCACCCCCTTCCTGGCTCTGGGTAAGCGGGTTTTAATTTTAAAAAGCCATGAAACTGGGTCTAATTTTCCCGGCTTCCGTGCCCCCTTTGGGCAAAAAACCCATGTTTTTGTCTCCTTGCCCAGTGGCGAATGCCTCCTTGGTTTCCCAATTCGGTTCTGCACTGCCCCCCTCCCCCCTGCAGTTTTGGCGCGTACACCGGGAAAAGGGTTGATAAAAACTCCTCTTTGCTGGCCGCTTTTCCTCTTCTGAGATCCTTCTGGGCATTCCCTGGTTGCAAGACCATTCCGTTTTCCTAAGATGGAACAACGGGGCGGGAAACCTTCTTTTTGGGCCCGGCATGTCACTCTCGATGCTGGGGGCCCACCCCGGGCCCTGCTCTCCCGGTTGCTTCTGCAAAACCTTCAAATTTCTCGGGCCAGGTCTCCCCTGCTCCTTACCAGGACTTTGCGCGCCCTTCCCCAAAAAAGGGAAAAAGCAAAAAACTTTGCCCCCGCACCGGCCCTTCGTTTGCCCTATCGATCTGAAACCCCGGGTTATTTCGCCCCCCGAGGCAGATTTTTCCCCCTCTTTCGGTCCCGGAAAACAAGGGCCGATGTCAGAGTATATTCAAGAAAAATCCCCGAAAGGGGGCTTTAAACGGCCAAAAGTCTTCCTCCCGCGGGGCTGGATTTTTTTTGTCGAAAAAAAAGAGGGAAACCCCCTCCGGGCCCCCTTGTATGGGAATTACCCGGGGGTTTCTAAATAAGAAAAACCTAAAAAAATTCGATACCCCTCCCTTTGATTTAAGGCTATTGCCGCCTACGGGGCCCAAAAAAAAATTTTTCCCTCTAAATTGGACCTTCGTGGTTGTTAAAATTCTGTTCGTTTTTGGGAAGGGCGAATGGAAAACCCCTTTAACACCCGGGGTTGGGCCCCCTCGAATTATCGGGTTTCTGCCCCTTTGGCCTTTGAAAACGTTTCGGCCTTTTTCCAGAACTTCGTCAACGGTTTTTCCCGCGCCCTCCTCTTGTCTGTTTTCCTTTTGTTTACTTGGGAAATTGACTTTTCCTTTTAAATTTCTCTCCGGGAACCCAAAGGTTCACGCCATAAACTTTCCCCCCTTGGGGGTTTTTAAAAACTTTTTCCCCGGCCATCGGTTGTTTCCCAAAATTTAGAGAAAATCCCTATTGGGGAGCGCACTTGTTCCCCTTCCCCGGGGGGTACAAAAGGTCTGGGATAAAGGGGACTCCGGGAGGGAAACCCTTCCCAAAACTGCCCTGCGTTCTACAGGGGCCCTTTCGCAGGGGGTCTTCGGGTTTAACCCAAAACTTTTTTCTGGGCTTTGCAAAATACTACAGACAGTTTCATCTCCCCAAATTTTCCACGTCTTTGGCCCCGGGGGCAGACGAAGAAAAACCCCAAACCCCAAAAATTGGGGGGTCTCCCAAAGCTCAAAAAGCCCTTTGAGCATCAAGCCCGCATTTGCTTCGGCCCCTGTGCTATCTCGCCCGGACCCCACTGGTCCTTTTGGGTTTTCTAGAGGTGGAGCCTCTTCTGTAGGTGCCGGGCCCTGCCCTCTTTGAAAAAAGTCTGCCCCCCGGGGAAAATTTTGGGGGTACTTGCGGTTTTCTAACCTTAACGCCGCCGGGCGAAATTTAAATTATTATTTGGTGATCGTAAAATTTTTGGCCCATTAAAAAAATTGGGGCCCTTTGAAAAATTGGCGGATTTGTTGGGGGGGGCTTGCCCCCCCCTTTTGAAATCTTTTCACAGTTCAAAAAAAACCTCCTCTATTTCAATTGTTTAAAAGCCCTAAATCCTGTCAAGCCGGGTTTGGTCCATTTTCTTCGCCCCGCTTTGACTTCTTCCTTCACTTTGGGGGCCGTGAGAAAAACGTCAGGGGGATCCCCTTTTTCTCGATCCTTGACACTTTTGGGCCACAGAAGCCCCCTTGAAAGCATAAAAATTTCCCTTTCCGAACGGCCCCTCCCGGCAGCCCCCGTGGAGCTTTAAAAACCCACCCCCGGGGAAAAAGACTTATGTCCCCGGCCCGGGCCCTTTCCCGGCCCCCGTATTTTAAAGTGGGGCCCCTTTTCCCCCGTGTCCCTGGTAAATCCTGGAGTGAAATAAATCTCTGCGGTTAATCCCCCCTTATTCCCGGTGGCCCCCCGGGCTCTTTGTGTTAGAGATTTTTTTCCTTGGCCTCACCTCTGTGCTCCAACAAAGGTCCCTCCCCTCGGGAACCCCTGGGGTTCTTACTACTCCCTTTCCCCCTGTGCCTAAAAGCCTTGGTCCCATATCCCCAGGGAAATTCCCAAAAAACCCCCCCCCCCAGGCCCTCATGGGAAAATAAAAATTACATTTGGAGGGTGCCCCCCCCCGAAAAAAGGTTCTTTTAAAAGGCCCCATTTTGTCCTCTGCCCGGGGTTAAACCTTGCCCATTTTTTGGGCCCCAAACCCAATTTTTTCCCCAGCAGTGTTTCTTTCAAACAGGGGCTCCGTTACATATAGTTTCGGATAGAGGATTTCCGTTTGTGTTTTTAAATTCTGGCGGTTGGCTTTTGTGTACTAAATTTACGGGGTCCACCCTGGACTTTCTCTTTCGGCCTTTTACCCTTTAAAACCCCGGGGCCCGGGTTTGGGAGGGGGGGTAAAACCCAAGTGGTGGGGGACCCTTCCTACCGACTTTTTGTTTCCCGACCCGCCAGGAAAAATGGTGGACCTCCCCCCCTGGGCGGAATTTTCATAAAAACCCCTTGGTCTAGACCACAGGCCTCCCCCTTTTTTGTTGTCCTTGGGTACTTCCCCCCCCGCCTCTCCCTTTGCCTTCTTCGTGTACTTTCCCCGGGCCGGTGGATGCCCAAGTAGGGGCCCATCAAGTCTCTCTGGCGGGTTTCCAAAAGGCCCAGGCCCTTCTACGGGCCTCCTCTGTATCAAAGCCCAGGTGACAGGTACGGGAAAAAACCGGCGCCCTTTTTAAGCCGGGGGGTGGACGGGGGTTTGGGGCAAACCCTTCCCAAGTACACCCCCCTTTCAAAGGCCCCAGCTACAAGCTGGGGCCCCCCAAGTTTTTGGGCCCTTTTTGTGGTATTTCCCGGCATTTTAAAAACCCCGGTGTCCTCCCAAAGCCCCGCTTGCCTCCCACTCGGGTTTATCCAAAACCCCTTTCCCAGTCCGCTCCTCAAGCCTGGGGGTGCAAATTGTTTCTCCCTTTTGTTTTGTCTCCCCCTTCTCCCTGGGGGCCGATTCAAATTAACATTCTTTGGGGTTTAAGGAAGGGTTCCTGGCGGAAAAGACAGGGGGGGGGAAAGGGGCGGTTCTTCCCCTTACCCGACGGGAAAGGGGGGGGTTTTTTTTCGGGCCTGAGGAGCGTTCAGGGGGAAAACCTTTTGGGCCCCAAACCCTGCCCCTAAACCTCCTTTTTGGTTTCCTAAAAAGGGGGGGAAAACCTAAGGGGGGGGGGGGGGGTTATTAATTCATGCGGGCCGCGGGCACCGTTTTGGCCCCCCCGGGGTCTCCCCTTTCCTCCCGGGCGGGGCTCCGGGGGGGGTTTTTCCCCGCGGTCCCCGGGGCCCCATTTCCCGCTGCCCGTCTCTCGGCGCGGGGGGCCGCGGTTTCCCGCGCCTTTTTCCCTGTTTGCCCGGGCGCCTGGGCCAACTTAAACCGCCACGCCCCGGGGAAAGGGGGGGGGAAATCGCTCCCCCGGGCGGGCCGGCCGCCGCGCGGTCCCCGTGTCCCTAGGCGCCCCGGGGGGTGGTCGGGTTTTAAAAGGGGCCCCCAAACGCCCCATTTAATTGGTTTTGCTGGGGTGGCCTTTTTAAGGTAAAAACCCCCCCAAAAACACCCCTTTGGGCCGTTCATTGGTGTGCGTTGGGTTTAGTTTGGTGTTTGGGGAAGTCTGTTCTGTTCGCCCGTTGTCCAGTCCGTTTGCAAATTTCCCTTTAAACCTTCCCCTTGTTTGGGGGCCCGCCCTGCCCGTCGGCCTGTCTCTGACCAAAACCCTTGGGCCCCCTTTGCCCTGCCTTCGGGCCTGTCCCCCGATTTCGCCCCCCGGTTTACGACCGGGTTCCCACGCAAAACCCCGGCCGTTTTTGCAAAGAAAGTCCTCAAGGGGGTAACGACCGGGTTTCCCTCACCCCGCAGCAAGTCCATCCGTTTGCGGCGGGCTCTGGTAAAAAAGGGGGGCTACTTGCCCTTCGTTCCTTGCCGTGGTTTTTTACCAACGCTAGCAGGGGTCCACCCAAAACCACCTTAAACCCGTTCCCAATTTGTAGTGGAATTTTTTAAATTATTAACAGTTTGCTTTTTGAAAATTTCCGGGTTTAAAGGGGGCACCCTTGAACTTATTTTGGAATTACACACCCCATTTCTGGGTAACTGCGGGTTCTTTTTTAAGCTGCAAAACTCCATTTTTATTATCAGTATACATTTCAGATAGGGTTCATTTTCAATTTTACCCCTTACCTTTTAAATTTTGATAATCCACCTTGCATTTAAAAATTACAAAAAAAAAAAAAAAACAGAAATTCTTGTATTTCACCCAACAGGTTGTTTTTTGCCAAAAAAATACCGTGCATCGTACGAAAACATAACCAGTTACGTGTTTTTTAAATTTTTTTGCGCACCCAGCATTTTTCATTGACCCCCAAGCACCCACTTTAAATCAAAAAAATGGAAATTTCCCTATTTTTCACCACAGGTGAATTGAAATTTGCAAAAAAATATCGTTTATTTCCCCAAAACATAAAAATAGTGTTTTTTTGACTTTTGCGCAACCCAGCATTGTTCAAGGGGACGCAGCATCTCCCGTAAAATTTTAAAAAACAGCAATTCTATATTCACCAAGGTGAATTGAAAGGTGAAAAAAATTTATCGTTTTTTATACCAAAACATAACATTTAAACGTGTTTTTTGATTTTTGCGCACCCAGCATTGTTTTTTTGACGCAAGCATCTACGTAAATCTTAAAAAAAAAGAAAATTTCTATATTCCCAAACCAGGTAAAATTAAAAAAGGAAAAAAAAAATTTTACCGTTTATTATACCAAAAATAACAGTTACGTGTTTTTTAAATTTTGCGAAAACCAGCATTTTTTCATTGACGAGCATTACGAAAAATTTTAAAAAAAGCAATTTATATTCCCCAAAAAGGTAAAATTGGGAAAAGGTGAAAAAAAAACCCCTTTTTATTTATATCAAAACATAAAATTTAAAGTGTTTTTTGCCCTTTTGCGCACCCAGATTGTTCATTGACGCGGGCATCTCGTAAATCTTAAAACAGAAATTTCTATATTCCCCATGGTAATTAAAAGGTGCAAAAAAAATAGTTTATTAACCAAAAAAAAACAGTTACTTTGGTTTTTTGATTTTGCGCCCAGAATTGTTCTTTAAACCCCCAAGCATCTACGTAAATCTTAAAACGCAATTTATTTTTTCACCAAGGTGAATTGAAAGGTGAAAAAAATTTAACCGTTTTTTTTATTAAAAACAAAACAGTTTGGGGTTTTTTTGCTTTTGCGCCCCCAGCATTGTTCATTGACCCCCAGCATCTAGTAAATCTTAAAAAAGCAATTTAATTCCCCAACAGGGGGAATTGAAAGTTGCAAGAAATCCCTTTTTTATACCAAAACATAAACATTTTCGTTTTTTTTTTAAATTTTGCGAAACCCAGCATTGTTCTTTGGACGCGGGCATTAGTAAATCTTAAAACGGGCCAATTCTTTTTTCCCACAAAAGGTAAAATTGAAAGGTGAAAAAAATTTTCGGTTTATTATTTCAAAACTTTAAAAGTTAGGTTTTTTTTGCCTTTTGCGCCCCCGGGATTGTTCTTTTGACGCAGCATTCCCGAAAACTTAAAACAGAAAATTCAAATATTAAACCAAACGGTGAATTAAAAGTGAAAAAAATCCCCTTTTATTATCCCAAAAAAAACATTTACGTTTTTTTTGTTTTTTGGGCCCCACCGCTTTGTTCATTAAACGCAGCATCTACGTAAATTTAAAAACCACCCTTTTTCTATATTCCCCACGGGTTTGAATTGAAAGGTGCAAAATCCCCCGTTTATTTTTATCAAAAAACATAAAAAGTTACGTTTTTTTTTGATTTTTGGCACCAGCATTGTTAAATTGACGCAGCTTCTCCCGTAAATTTAAAACAGCAATTCTATATTCACCACAGGTAAATTTGGATAGGGGGAAAAAAAATCCCGTTTATTATTAAAAAAACATAACAAAAAAATTTGTTTTTTGGGATTTTCCCACACCAGCATTGTTCATTGATTGCCGGCATCTCTTTAAATCTTTAAAACAGCAATTCTATTTTCCCCAAAGGTAAATTTAAAAGGGGTGCAAAAAAAAATTGTTTTTTATCCAAAACTTTAACAGTTACGGGGTTTTTTTTTGACTTTTGCGCCCCCACTTTGGGTTCTTTGCGCGCTTCTACGTAAATCTTTAAAACAGCAATTCTATATTCCCCCGGGGGAAATTGAAAGGTGTAAAAAATCCCTTGTATTATACAAAAACCCAAAAAGATACAAAAAAAACCATAACGATCCATTTCCGGGGCATTTTTAATCGGGGGGGGCGGGACGGGTTTTAAGGGGCATACTGCGGCCCGGGACAGGTATATTCAATGTCCAGTGAAAATTAAAATGGGGGGTTGAAAAGACTCCTTTTTTCCGGTATTTTTTAAAATTGGGGGTTCATGCGGGTTTTGGGGGGAAAAATTTTTTTTGTGCCCCGGGGACAGGTATAGTCAATGCCCCAGTAAAAACAAAAATTGGTGGTTGAAAGGACCCCTTTTTCCCGGCATTTTTTAAATTGTGGGGGTCATAAAGGTTTGGGGCTCATGCTGTGGCCCAGGGACGGGTATGTAAATTTGCCCAGTTCAACTAAAATGGTGGTTGAAAGACCCCTTTTTTCCCGGCCCCTTTTTAAATTTTGGGGGTCTTGCAGGTTTGGGGCTCATGCTGTGGCCCAGGCAGGTTTTTTTCAATTTTCCCGTGAAACAAAAATGGGGGTAAAAGACCCCCTTTTTTGGGGCACTTTTTAAATGGGGGGGTTTCATCCCGGGGTTTGGGGCTCATGCGGGGCCCCGGGGAAGGGTTTAGTCGGGGTCCGTTAAACTAAAAGGGGTGGTTAAAAAGACCCCTTTTTTTCCGGCATTTTTTTATCTGGGGTATGCAATTTTTGGGTTTCCTTGCTGGGGCCCCAGGATAGGTATAGTAAAGGGCCCGGGTTCAACTAAAATGGTGGTTGAAAGATCCTTTTTCCCCATTTTTTAAATTTTTATGGGGTCATGCAGGTTTGGGGGCCTCATGCTGTGGACAGGACAGTTCTAGTCATGTCCAGTTCAACAAAAATTTTGGGTGGTTGAAAACCCCTTTTTTCCCGGACTTTGTAATTGGGGGCGACAGGTTTAAGGGGTTCCTTTTGTGGCCAAGGACAGGGACAGTAATGTCCGTTAAAACTAAAATGGTGGTTAAAAGATCCTTTTTTGGCCCTTTTTAAACTTTTGGGCCGGGGACGGTTTTTTGGTCATTTGCGGTACGGGGCCCAGATATATTTAGTGTCCAGTTAACAAAAAAGGGTGGTTAAAAAACCCCCTTTTTGCGGCACTTTTTAAATCTGGGGGTCATGCGGGTTTTGGGGGACCCCATGCTGCTTTTCCGGGACAGGGATTTAAATTTTTCCAGTTAAAGAAAATTTGAGGGTTTCAAAATTTTTGCCTTCGGGCACTTTTTTTTTTGGGGTGGGTGATGCGGGTTTTTAAGGGTCACGTTTTGGAAACAAGACGGGAAATATTTAAATGGTGTCTGTGACTTTTTTTCTGTGATTTTTTTAAAACCCTAAGTGTGTTGCCTAAGATTTTAGGCAACGTATCCTTTTGGGCCGGGGGTTTTGTGGAGGGTTAAAAATTTCAGCTTCCCTACCCTTTTTTGGGGTTTTTAATAATAAAGGTTTGTTGTTGCTCTCCCATAGACTTTAATGGTAATCGCTCATAATCGATGCTCACTATCGAAAAACCTTATCGATAGCGGCCGACTTTCGACTATCGCTCGATCTCGATAGCCAACGCAATCGCTCAACACTATCAAAGACCCATCTTGTATGGATATTACCATACAGAAATCTGCTAGTAATTGGTGTTGTATTTCATAGGTGCAAAAACCACCTATTATTATCAGTACACAATTTAATTACGTGTTTTTCACTTTGGCGCAGCTCAGTTTTGTTCAAAGACCCACTTTGTACTTACAATAGGATACAGAACTTTTCTAGTCACCGCAGGTGGGATTTTACAGGTGCAAAAACCACGTTTTAAATTTTCCGTACACAATTTAATTAGATTTGTTCACTTTGGCGCAGGGCCCTTTTTTTTTAAAAGACTCATCTTGTACGGATATTACCATACAGAAATTTGCTAGTAATTGGTGTTGTATTTCATAGGTGCAAAAACCACCTATTATTATCAGTACACAATTTAATTACGTGTTTTTCACTTTGGCGCAGCTCAGTTTTGTTCAAAGACCCACTTTGTACTTACAATAGGATACAGAACTTTTCTAGTCACCGCAGGTGTATCTATAGGTGCAAAAACCTCGTTTTATTATCTGTACACGATTTAATTAGGTTTTGTTCACTTTGGCGCAGGCCATTTTTGTTAAAAGACCCATCTTGTACCTATATTACCATACAGAAATTTGCTAGTAATGGTGTTGTATTCATAGGTGCAAAAACCACTTATTTATTATCAGTACACAATTTAATTACGTGTTTTTCACTTTGGCGCAGCTCAGTTTTGTTCAAAAACCCACTTTGTACTTACAATAGGATACAGATTTTTTCTAGTCACCGCAGGTGTATTGATAGGTGCAAAAACATCGTTTTATTATCCATACACAATTTAATTAGGTTTTGTTCACTTTGGCGCAAGCCATTTTTGTTGAAAGACCCATCTTGTACTTATATTATCATACAGAAATTTGCTAGTAATGGTGTTGTATTTCATAGGTGCAAAAACCACCTATTATTATCAGTACACAATTTAATTACGTGTTTTTCACTTTGGCGCAGGCCAGTTTTGTTCAAAGACCCAATTTGTACTTTCAATAGGATACAGAACGTTTCTAGTCACCGCAGGTGTATTTCATAGGTGCAAAAACCACCTTTTATTATCCGTATACAATTCAAATAGGTGTTCTTTTTGCTTTGGTGCGGCCCAGTTTTGTTCATAGCGCCACCTTGTACTTAAATTTGAATACAGAAATTTTTTAGTTACTGTTGGTGTATTTCATTGGTGCAAAAACCACCGTTTGTTATCTGTATAACTTTTAAATAGCTGTATTGTACATGGTGCGGCCCTAGTTTTTTTCAAATAGCCACGTTGTACGACAATTCTGATAGAAAAATTTTCTAGCAACTTTTCTCGTTTGTCATTGCTGCAAAAAAACGAATTTCTCATCCGTGTAACTTTTGAATAGTTTTATTGCGCTCGTTGAATCTCAGTTTGGCGCAGATAGCACACTTGTATGATAGTTTGTTGAAAACTATCAATTCCTAGTCCAACTGGGCAGTTGTAAATCCCTGGGACTGAAGGAAGAACACTGTTGATTTTGTCTTACTGTTCTTCCGCCAGACGGCATTTCACAGGTATTCGCTAGAAACATTTCAGTTTCTAATCCTAGTTGGCAGTAGGAAATTAGAGGGATTTAAGACTAGCTGTGATTTGCCATCTTTTAATAAGAGACTTTCAAAAACTCTTCCATACCTTCTTAAAGCGAAATGCAGGTGGTAAGCGAGCAAAGAGGGGTGTAGGAGGTACAGTGGTGGCCACAAATATTGGCACCCCTGCAATTCTGTCAGATAATACTCAGTTTCTTCCTGAAAATGATTGCAATCACAAATTCGTTGGTATTAATATATTTGTTTAATTTGTCTTCAATGGAAAACCACAAAAAGAATTGTCATAAAGCCAAATTGGATATAATTCCACACCAAGCATAAAAAAGGGGGTGGACAAAAGTATTAGCACTGTTTGAAACATCATGTGATGCTTCTCTAATTTGTGTAATTAACAGCACCTGTAACTTACCTGTGGCACCTAACAGGTGTTGGCAATAACTAAATCACACTTGCAGCCAGTTGACATGGATTAAAGTTGACTCAACCTCTATCCTGTGTCCTTGTGTGTGCCACATTGAGCATGGAGAAAAGAAAGAAGACCAAAAAACTGTCTGAGGACTTGAGAATCCAAATTGTGAGGAAACATGAGCAATCTCAAGGCTAGAAGTCCATCTCCAAAGAGCTGAATGTTCCTGTGTCTACCGTGCGCAGTGTCATCACGAAGTTTAAAGCCCATGACAATGTGGCTAACCTCCCTAGATGTGGACGGAAAAGAAATATTGACGATATATTTCAACGAAAGATTGTGCGGATGGTGGATAAAGAACCTCGACTAACATCCAAACAAGTTCAAGCTGCCCTGCAGTCCAAGGGTACAACAGTGTCAACCCGTACTATCCGTCGGCGTCTGAATGAAAAGGGACTTTATGGTAGGATACCCAGGAAGAACCCACTTCTTACCCCGAGACATAAAAAAGCCAGGCTGGAGTTTGCCAAAACTTACTTGAGAATGCCTAAAACATTTTGGAAGAATGTTCTCTGGTCAGATGAGACAAAAGTAGAGCTTTTTGTGAAAATGCATCAACATAGAGTTTTCAGGAAAAAAAAAGAGGCATTCAAAGAGTAGAACACGATCCCTACAGTCAAACATGGCGGAGGTTCCCTGATGTTTTTGGATTGCTTTGCTGCCTCTGGCACTGGACTGCCTGACCGTGTGCATGGCATTATGAAGTCTGAAGACTACCAACAAATTTTGCAGCATAATGTAGGGCCCAGTGTGAGAAAGCTGGGTCTCCCTCAGAGGTCATGGGTCTTCCAGCAGGACAATGACCCAAAAACACACTTCAAAAAGCACGACAAAATGGTTTGAGAGAAAGCACTGGAGACTTCTAAAGTGGCCAGCAATGAGTCTAGACCTGAATTCCATAGAACACCTGTGGAGAGATCTCAAAATGGCAGTTTGGAGAAGGCACCCTTCAAATCTCATGGATCTGGAGCAGTTTGCCAAAGAAGAATGGTCTAAAATTCCAGCAGAGCATTGTAAGAAACTCATTGATGGTTACCGGAAGCAGTTGTTCGCAGTTATTTTGGCTAACGGTTGTGCTACCAAGTATTAGGCTGAGGGTGCCAATTAGAGATGGGCGAATTTCTCAAAAATTCGATTCGGTGACTTCGTCAAATTCTCCAACAAAATTTGTTTCGGTCCGAATTACTTAGGGACGAATCGCGTTAAAAAACAGCTATTTCCAGGCTGTAGAGACTGCAGGATGCTGTAGAACGTTGTGCAATGCTTAAATATGCAGAGGGAGCTTGGTTTGGTCTTCATACAATGTTGTGTTTTAGTATGACACGCACATGACTGCCGCCGCTCTTAGAATCGCTTCACTATAAAATTCCCTGGGCACTTAAGAGGGCAAAACTGACCAAAAAACTCAAGCGGGAATGTAGCCTGATAAAGTCATGGCAGCGAAAGCTGGAAAAAAACAAGCTGAGAGCTCAGGTGGCAACATCAGTGACAGAGTGTGGAAGTGAAGGCGGCAGCCACAGCAGCATGAGGTCAGAGAGTGGCACAATGACATTCTGGAGGTGGCAAAAACAGGAGTAGGCCACAGAGTGGCACAATGACACAGTGTGGAGGTCACGGCAGCAGCAGCATGAGGTCAGACAGTGGCACAATGACATTCTGGAGGTGGCAAAAACTGGAGTAGGCCACAGAGTGGCACAATGACACAGTGTGGAGGTCACGGTAGCAGCAGCATGAGGTCAGACAGTGGCACAATGACATACTGGAGGGGGCGAAAACTGGAGTAGGCAACAGAGTGGCGCAATGACACAGTGTCGAGGGCACGGCAGCAGCCACAGCAGCAGCATGAGGTCAGGCAGTGGCACACTGACTATCTGGAGGTGGCAAACACTGGAGCAGGCCACAGAGTGGCACATTGACACCGTGTTGATGGCACGGCAGCAGCTTCATGAGGTCAGACAGTGGCATAATGACATTCTGGAGGTTGCAAAAACAGGAGTAGGCCACAGAGTGGCACAATGACACAGTGTGGAGGTCACTGTAGCAGCAGCAGCATGAGGTCAGGCAGTGGAACAATTACATTGTGGAGGTGTCAAAAACAGGAGTAGGCCACAGAGTGGCACAATGACACAGTGTGGAGGGCACGGCAGCAGCAGCATTAGGTCAGACAGTGGCACAATGACATTCTGGAGGGGGAAAAAACTGGAGTAGGCCACATAGTGGTACAATGACACAGTGTGGAGGTTACGGCAGCAGCCACAGCAGCGGCATGAGGTCAGACAGTGGCACAATGACATTCTGGTGGTGGCAAAAACAGGAGTAGGCACAGAGTGGCACAATGACAGAGTTTGGAGGGCACGGCAGCAGCAGCATGAGGTCGGACAGTGGCACAATGACATTCTGGAGGTGGCAAAAACAGTAATAGGCCACATAGTGGCACAATGACACAGGGTGGAGGACACGGCAACAGCAGCAGCATGAGGTCAGAGAGTGGCACAATGACTTTCCGGGGGTGGCCAAACAGGAGAAGGCCACAGAGTGGCACAATGACACAGTGTGGAGGTCACGGTAGCAGCAGCATGAGGTCAGGCAGTGGCACAATGACATTCTGGAGGTGGCAAAACAGGAGTAGGCCACAGAGTGGCACAATGACACAGTGTGGAGGTCACGGTAGCAGCAGCATGAGGTCAGGCAGTGGCACAATGACATTCTGGAGGTGGCAAAAACAGGAGTAGGCCACAGAGTGGCACAATAACAGAGAGTGGAGGTGACGGCGGCAGGAGCAACAGCATGAGGTCAGAGAGTGGCACAATGACACAGTGTGGAGGTGACCGCAGCAGCAACAACAGCAGCAGCAGCATGAGGTCAGAGAGTGGCACAATGACATAGTGTGGAGGGCACGGCAGCAGCAGCATGAGGTCAGACAGTGGCACAATGACATTCTGGAGGTGGCAAAAACTGGAGTAGGCCACAGAGTGGCACAATGACACAGTGTGGAGGTTACGGTAGCAGCCACAGCAGCAGCATGAGGTCAGAGATGCACAGCTTCCGGAGGTGCAAAACAAGTGCCAGATGCACAAGACAGAGAGTGGTGACGGCGTAGGAGACAGCGGTCAGAGTGGACAATGGAAACAGTGTAATGACCGCAGCAGCCACGCAGCAGCAGCATATAGAGAGTGCACAAGACACTGGTTGACGCACACCAGAAGCATGAGGTCGCATGACATCATACGGAGGTGGCAAAAACAGGAGTAGGCCACAGAGTGGCACAATGACACAGTGTGGAGGGCACGGCAGCAGCAGCATGAGGTCAGGCAGTGGCACAATGACATTCTGGAGGTGGCAAAAACAGGAGTGGGCCACATAGTGGCCCAATGACAGAGAGTGGAGGTGTCGGCGGCTGGAGCAACAGCATGAGGTCAGAGAGTGGCACAATAACACAGTGTGGATGTCACGGCACCAGCAACAGCAGCATGAGGTCATAGAGTGGCACAATGACAGAGTGTGGAGGTGGGTGGCAATCCCAGTCCCTGGTAAATATGGTTGGTGGCAGATGGAGAAACTGTCAGCAGATGTGTGGCATCAGGCGGGTGGTGGCATCGGAATAGTGGCTGAGGCAGGTAGTTTGAATCGAGACTCATTTCTCACAGTTTGGGTGAGGCGTCATGGCTGATGTAGTCTGATGCCTAAGGCATTGGTGTGTGGACAAGCGGGTTCTCCTTGGGGTAACGATGGCCCCCGCCGCACTGAACACCCGCTCTGATGCCACACTACTGGCCGGGCAGGACAGCTTCTCCACTGCAAACTCGGCAAGTTACAGCCACACATCCAGTTTGGCTGCCCAGTAGTCCAGCGGATCTTCTAATTGGGGTGGAAGAGTGCTGTCCAAGTAGGCCACAACCTGTTCAGGGTCTGCTTCAGGTCCTGCTGCTGCTGCTCCTGGCGACTGCCCTCCTCACTGGGCGGGTGAAGGAAGCTGCTCATAAGTGACTCCAGACTTAGGTTGCTGCTGATGGAGCTGGTACTGCTCCTACCCTCCCACCTTCCCCCAGCAGCCGCGGCAGTAGTACGTGAGCGCTGAAGAACCCCCCGGTCAGACCTGTCAGAGGAGGGACGATGCCGCACATAGGCAGCGGCCAACTGACTACGGAGGATTTCCCTATAGTATTTAAGTTTGTCCTCCCTCTCAATAGCTGGAAAAAAGGCTCCCATTTTGGACCGGTAGCGAGGGTCCAATAGGGTGGAGAGCCAGAAGTCATCCCTCTGCCGGATGCTGACTATTCGGCTGTCACTAGCCAGGCAAATCAGCATGCTGCGGGCCATCTCCACATGTGACTCCGAGGGGCTCCCTGCCTCCATCTCCACTGTATACTGCCACGGTGCTTGCGGATCATCTGCCTCGTCTTCCTCATCTCCATCTACCTCCTCCAGCTGCTCCTGCTCCTCCTCTCTGGTCACCTGGGTAGAAAATCCACTCATTTCACCAGACAATGCTTCTGCTCAAATGTCCTCCTCCTCCTCCATTTCAGCCCACCCCGGATTCATGTGGCCGCAAGATGTAGTCACCACGTCTCCAGTCCCCTGCCCAGACAGATTTTTCAGCATCTGTTCCAGGAAATGAAGCAGTGGAATGATGTTATTCATCCCGTAGTCCTGGCGACTGACAAATAACGTTGCCTCCTCGAATGGCCTCAACAAACGGCAGGTATCACGCATGAGCTGCCACAGGCTGACATCAAAGTTACACAGGGGAGTATTCCTGTCCGCCTGGATCAACAAAAAATCGTTAATGGCCTTTCTCTGTTCATACAGTCGGTCCAACATGTGCAGGATGGAATTCCAACGGGTGGAAACATCGCATAATAGAGTGTGTTGGGGGAGGCCGTTCTGCCACTGCAACTCGAGGAGGGTGTTCCTGGCTTTGTAGGAATGGATGAAGTGCATGCACAGTTTCCTGGCCATTTTCAGAATCTTCTGCAGATCGGTGGAAGACTTCAGGAACCTTTTTACAACCAGATTGAACACGTGCGCCATGCAGGGCACGTGAAGCATCCCTCCTCGGTGCAGCGCGGACACCATGTTCATCCCATTGTCCGTCACCATGGTTCCGATTTGCAGTTGGCAAGGAGAAAGCCACACATCGATTTCTTGCTGCATGACGTGGAGCAGTTCCTCCCCTGTGTGACTTTGTTCGCTGAGGCAAACCAGGTGTAGAACTGCGTGACACCGCTGTGCATTACACATGTGGTATGATGGAACAGTACTTGTGGAGGCGGAGATGGTGGTGGTGGTGGAGGAGGAGGAGGCGGACATTGGCGCAGGAGCCACAGTTTGACAACGTGGAGGAGAAAGCGGCGTCTCCTGTCCAAGTTGTTGGTGTGCCTGTTCAGGAAGCACATTCATCCAATGGGCCGTAAAGGACATGTAATGGCCCTGACCGTAGTTACAGCTCCAGACGTCCGCACTGCCATGCACCTTGGAACAAACCGATAAGCTCAAGGACTGGCCCACCTTCTGTTCTACATATTTATGAAGTGCTGGTACTGCCTTTTTGGAAAAGAAATCTCGGCTCGGCACAAGCCATTAGTTCTCTGAATGGTGCAGAGTCCACCATTTGGAAAGGGAGGGACTGCAGTACCAAAAACTTGGACAGGAGCACGGTCAGCTGCTGCACCTTAGGATGGTTGGACGCATACTGTTGTCTCTGCAATTGCCTCGCTGAACGACTGCTGGCGCCATGAGTAGCGAGGAGCAGGAGCATCTGGACCAGGAGATGATGGCAAAGAGAAACAGCTCCCTTCTGCAGAGGTGGTGGAGCCTTGACTGGCTGCAATGGCATGCGTGCCACTGGCCGCTGCTGCGGCGGCAGGATGGACCACCACATCTGAGCCACGTTTCTCCCAGGCCACCGGATGGTGACGCTGCATGTGTTGATGCAGGGCCGTGGTGCCAACGTTAGCTCCTTGGCCACGCTTCACTTTCTGCCCACAGATTCTACATATATCCATATTTGGCTCCTCTGGTGTCTTAGCAAAGAGCTGCCACACCGCCGAGTAGCTGATTTTTCCGCCAACGCTCCGCAGTGAGTGACTACTGCCGCAGCTGCCTCGCTGAGCCCCTGTTCCGCTACTTTCTTGGACCTGCGAAGCGGGTTTTCTACCCGTGGCCGCTTCGCTCCTGACCTCACACTGCTGCTACCCTGCTGACTCACGGCCACACAACCCACTTGCTGGCTGCGCCGCTGCCTGAGGCGCAAGCTGACGCCCTCTTCTCCTGACGATGATGAAGCCCTTGCTTCACCCGGCTCCCAAGTGCGGTCGGCTACATCATCATCTATTTGTGTTTCATCGTCACTGCTGTCCTCATCACCAGTCATGGTATGCAGAGGCTGACTCCTCATAACATGACCTCCCATGCCACTCTCCACATCTATACTTTCCCGCCTACTGCAAGAAGCAGGGGATATTGGCCCCATTTCTTTGCTGCCAAGTAGCTGCTGACTGCCCTCCTCAAATTGTTCATCCTCGCTATATAGTGGCGCTGAGCCCAGACCACATAGTAGATCTCTGGCTGAGGGAACCGGATGGGACAGAGGCGGGTTGAGGACAGGTGAGGGCCGCTGACCCGCTCCCGGGCCATGCCAACTAAGGGTTGTGTCTGACGTTCCCACCGACTCTTGGCTGGGGTTGTCAGATGTCATCTGGGAGGAAGTGGATGATCTAGTCAACCAATCAAGAACCATTGGGTTGCTGAACAACACACGGCCGCTAGATGACACCGGCAGGTTCTGGCCTCACCGTTGACCTCTGCTGCGACATCCCCTTGCTGTACTGCGACCTGGGCCTGATCCAGGAATGTTTGTGCCACTGCCACTCGCAGGTGAAGAGCCTGCCACCTCTCTGTCTGACATACTGTTTGTTCTAAAATGTACAGACACTGTTTGATGAAGATATCTGTATATGATAAATACACACCCTGTATTTGACTCCAAATGAACCCAGTAACAAGCTTGGGTAACCCTTGGATATAAATTGCGCTCCACAAATGGCCAAGGAAAAATTTACTTGTGTCGTTTAAAAACACTGTGTATTTTACTGAATGTAAAAGCACAAACAGGCTTAATTAACCTTCGGATATGAATTATGCTATAGGCAAAATTGCTTCTTTGGCGGTGAAAAAGACGGTTTCTTTTATTCACCACAACTGCAGAACAATGCTTAATTAACCCCTGGATGTAAATTGCGCAAAAAAATTGAGCAACCAAAAACTACCAGCTTTGTAGCATGTTACAATGGCGTGTATTTTACGGTACACAGCAAGAGAAAAACTTGTAATTAACCTTCGGTTATGAATTATGCTACAGGAAAAATTTCTTTTTTGGCGGTGAAAAAGACGGTTTCTTTTAGTCACCACAACAGCAGAACAACGCTTAATTAACCCCTGGATGTAAATTGCGCAAAAGAATTGAGCAACCAAAAACTACCAGCTTTGTAGCGTGTTACAATGGCATGTATTTTACGGTACACAGCAAGAGAAAAACTTGTAATTAACCTTCGGTTATGAATTATGCTACAGGAAAAATGTCTTTTTTGGCGGTGAAAAAGATGGTTTCTTTTAGTCACCACAACAGCAGAACGCTTAATTAACCCCTGGATGTAAATTGCGCAAAGAATTGAGCAACCAAAAACTACCAGCTTTGTAGCGTGTTACAATGGCGTGTATTTTACGGTACACAGCAAGAGAAAAACATGTAACTAACCTTCAGTTATGAATTATGCTACAGAAAAAATGTCTTTTTTGGCGGTGAAAAAGATGGTTTTTTTTAGTCACCACAACAGCAGAACAATGTTTAATTAACCCCTGGATGTAAATTGCGCAAAAGAATTGAGCAACCAAAAATGAAGTGGTATTTGTATTGTAAAAACGCTGTTTCTTTAAATGAATACAACAGGAACAGGCTTAGATAACCCTTGGATATTCAATGTGCTGTGAACAGATAGCATTAACATGTATATGCAGCTGCATTGGACGCACACTGAACCAGTTCCAATAACCCACAAAATCAGAATTAGAACGTTAAGAGAAGCAGTCTCTGAGACAAGCTGTGACACCCCCCAAAAATCGCTGTATAAAAATGAGTTCTTTAGTAAGAGATGTCATTAGCAGCCGTGGCAGCACCTTCCCTAATCAGTACAGTGAGAGCAGTATGAGCGTTCCCAGCGTCGCGCCCGGACTTATATAGTCACAGAATCCCGCCGGTCTCTGATTGGCTTCATCTCTGCACATATCATGTAGGCTATGCCCTTCTTCCTCCCAGAGTTCTTTGCCCGATGTAACGCCATTTGCTCGCAGCCATTTTATCAATCAAAAGCACTCTTTGTTCACGCGAAGTAGCCCAAACTTCGAGTTCGTTCAGAACCGAAGTTTTCCTGAAATTCTAAACGAATTCCACTTTGTTAGAATCAATTCGCCCATCTCTAGTGCCAATACTTTTGTCCGGCCCATTTTTGAAGTTTTGGGTGAAATGATCAATGATTTGATTTTTGTTTAATTCTGTTTTTTTTTTTTTTCATTGCAAGCAAAATAAATGAATATATTAATACCAAAGAATTTGTGATTGCAATCATTTTCAGGAAGAAACTTAGTATTATCTGACAGGATTGCAGGGGTGCCAATACTTTTGGCCACCACTGTAGAGGTACGACAGAAGGTGCTCCTTACAGTGCTGGCGACAACACACAAGCCAGCGGATCATCGGTTGCAGGACCGTCAGGCCTGTCATCGCTGGGTCAGGGCCCTGTGAATCTCAGTAACGAACAGCGTCGCCAATCTGTTCTTCAGTGGTTAATGCAACCTGCATCCATCAGTATTACCTAATCGTCCTCCCAGTCACAGCCACAAATGTCGTCATCCGCATCATCAGCTTCCGTCCAACATGAAGCGAAGGCAGCCCAAATGTCAACTCGTGTACCCACCACTGTGGATAATCCATTTTCTGAAGACCTCTTTGATGACAAAATGTGGTTGGGATCAGAAGGCATGTTAAAAGACCAAAGAGGATGATTTTGTCTGCTCTGATGCCCAGTTACTGATGCCATCAGAGGAGGAGAAGGAAGCCGGTCAATCGGCAAAAATCCCGGGCGGTCGGCAACGCCTTGCAGTGCCTCTTGCTTGTAGCCCACAGCTCCTGGATGCAGAATGTCAGGATGACCAAGTCACCTGTGTTGATGATGATGACGACATTGCGGATCCAAAGTGGTCTTTTCAGCCGAATTTGCTTGTGAGCGCTTCATCACTGGATGAGGAGGAAGACGATGGGGTAGTGTCAGTACGGGTTCCGCCTCAAAAAGGGAGAGGGAGGTCGCAGAAGTCCGCTGATATGATTCCGCCACCCACGATCAGCGGAAACACCGCTCCTGGCTTATCGCCGTCGAAAAGGTCCACGACCTCTCAAGCCTGGGCCTTTTTCGAGCAAGTCTCTGATTCACCCATTGATGTCATATGTCGCCTTTGCCGTAAACACATCAGTAGAGGCAAGAATCTTAGGTATTTAAACACCACCAACATGTCTAGTCACATGCAGCGAATGCATTAGTTGAAATTGAGGCAACACTTGGCCAAAAAAGGCCACACCCATGATGGGCTTCCAACCACTGTCACACCATCTGTCTCTGCCTCCTCCTCCTCCGCCACCACCAAGCGTTCCTCAGCTGCCCATGTCTCTAAGAGTCATGATCAGGGATCAGCCTCCGCTTCAGCCTCCACCGTCGCCCGAGTACCACCAGCACGACCAGAGACCCATCCTACCTATTCTCCTTCCACCAGTTTGACGACCTGCACGCTGCACAGCGGCCAGTCTAGCAGCCAGCCTTCTATCTTCCAGGTTTGGGAGCAGAAGAAACACTTTAACCCAAACCATCCCAAAGCCAAAAGCCTGGTAATGCCGACATTCAGGCTTTTGGCCTTGGAAATGTTGCCTTTCCGTCTGGTGGACACAGATGGATTCCGCCACATCATGGCTTTTGCCTGCCCCCAATGCCAGATGCCAGGCAGGCATTTCTTTTCCAGAAAAGCCGTCCCTGCCCTTGCCAGCCACGTGTCATCTAAAATTTCAAGCGCGTTGTCTGCATCTATGTTCGGAAAAGTCCATCTGACCACCGACACATGGACTAGTAGGCACGGCCAAGGTCGCTATATCTCTGTGACAGCTCACTGGGTGAGCTGGGTGGATGTCTCTGATGGTGACAGTGGCTCTCAGGCTCGGCGCACGCTCTTCAAAACTGCAGAGATGGTGCAGGGTTCTTTCCCCCAAGGTCCTCTGGTGGCATCACGTGCCCAGAGAAACCAGGCCATGTTGAAATTAATCAGTCTTGGAGACCATCAACACACAGGTCAGGATTTGTGGACGGCTCCGCAACGAGACCGAGCGCTGGCTGGGTGACAAGAACCTTGTGCCAGGCAAGGTGGTGTGCGATAATGGTCGAAATCTGCTGGCCGCCCTTAAGATCGGTAGGCTGGAGCACATCCCTTGCCTGGCACATGTCATGAACCTTGTCGTCCAGAAATTTCTAAAGAGCTACCCGGGTCTGGACTGCCTGCTGAGGAAGGCTCGAGGTCTGAGTTCGTACTTCCGCCATTCGCACCGTGCTTCGTCCCGCCTGGCTGCGTTGCAGCGTCAGCTCAGCCTCCCCGTCAACCGTCTCATTGTTGATGTGGCAACACGCTGGAATTCCACCCTCCACATGCTCCAGCGATTGTGGCAGCAGCGCAATGCCATTACGCAGTACGAAGTGACACATGGCCTGACAAGCAGCGGTGCGGACCTCGGGGTGTTGAGCCACTGAGGGTGGAGGCAGGTGAAAGAGCTCTGCACCATCCTTGCCAGTTTTGAAGAAGCCACCAAAATGGTCAGTGCGGACAATACCCTTGTCAGCATGAGCATTGTGGTGATCTTAGTTCTGGAACGATCGTTAGACACTCTGAAACAACAGGTCCCGCCAGCGACTGAGGAGGAGAAAGAAACAGATGTGGACACGGAGCCTTTCTCTCCGTTGAATCCACAAGGCCCGACAGTTTCACAATTTTATCGGTCTTCATTAGGCAGTGGTTCGGGGTCCAGGGCTAGTGCAAGGCGGCGCATCAGCTCTCAGGGTGCATCATCTGAGGCAAGTCAGGGCTGTGTTGAAGCTGTGCTGGAGGAAGCGGAGGAGGAGGTATTCCTGGGCACGATGACGTTACCGATGTCCCTGCCTTGGAAAGAGGTTGGCACTGATTTGAGGCGGAGGAAGATAAGGAAGATCAGTTTGCTAGTGCCCCTCAACCCAGAGGCTTTGGAAATCAAGGCTCCATCTCTCACATGAGTGCTTGGATGCTCCATTTCCTCCAACATGATCCTCGCATTAATGCCATCAAAATGAACAACAGTTACTGGGTGCCAACCTCTCGATCCCCGTACAAAACCAAACTCAGCCACTACTTTTTCACCCCACAAAGTAGAGAGAATAATGCCGGAAATGGAGACCTGCTGATTGATTGCTGGGAGACATCTGTTTCGTCTGCTCTCTTCTTCAAATGTCATGGTGAACAACTCAGCAATGCACAGGCAGTAAAGTGCCAAGTGCCGCAGCGGCAGCAGCAACCGTATGGCAAAGCCTAGCGGGTGACCACTGGACAATCTTATTTACCACTAGTGATGAGCGATTACTTCGACTATCGTCAACGGGGTCGATAGTCCGATATCGTCAATTATCAAGACGATTTCCGATAGTCGATAAAGATTATCGCCGATGACCATTAAAGACTATGGGAGAGGAACAACACCTACATTCTTACACACAAACAGGGCTAGGAAGCTGAGAATTAAACATCCACACCAGTCAAATGGATACGTGTCTACACTTAGGCAACACACGTATGTTATGAAAGACACAGAAAAAAAGTCACGGACCATTACACTATCCTGTCTTGTACCACAGCATGACCATTAAACCTGCATGACCCACAAACTAAAAATGCCAGAAGGCAGTTAATTATTTTGAACCATCATATATTTGAACTGGACATTGACTTACAGTCCTGTACCGCAGCAATACCATTAAACCTTGTCTGTCCCATAGATTAAAAAGTGCCGGAAAAAGGAGTCTTTCAACCACCATTTTTAAGTATGAACTGGACATCGCCTATATCTTTCCTGGGCCACAGCATGAGCCCCAACCTGCATGACCCACAGAGTATAAGATGCCTGAAATAGGAATTCTTTGACCCTACCAGTTTAGTGGAACTGGACAATACCTGTTCTGTACACAGTATTACCATTAAACCGCATGCTGTTTGAAAAGTCCATGCTTATTAAGGCTATCCTGAAAAGTATTCCGCTTGTTTTTCCATGTAATCCACAAGTTGTTGCTGTTATACTTTAACAATATTCAAATTGTAACTTTTCAGCTTTGGTCATATTGCTATAATAAGGTTTGTAATAACGGGATGGTAAACCGCTATGAACTGCAAGCACAAGCGGCTGCTTAAAATTTATCTAAACAGGACTTTATAACTAAAATTGAAATTTTAGATGGGACACGTGCGGGCCAGGGCAGGATGGCTTTTCTCTGAAAAGAAATGCCTGCTCGGGATCTGGTTATACTGGAGGGCCGGAAAGGGCAGACTGGCAGAACCCATCTGTTCCACCAACGTAAAGGTAACATTTCCAGGCCAAAAGCCTGGCCAATGCCCGACCATCAGGCTTTTGTGCTTTTGGGATGTTTTGGGTTAAAGTGTCTCTTCTGCTCCAAACATGTAAGCCAGAAGGCTGGCTGCTAGAACAGGCCACTGTATGGTGTGAAGGTCAAACTGGTGGAAGGAGAAGGATAGGATGGGGTCTCTGGATGTGCTGTGGTACACGGGCACGGTGTAGGCTGAATCAGAGGCTGATCCTTGATCATGACTTCTGATAGAAATGGGCATCTGAGGAACGCTTGGTCGTGTGGAGGAGGAGGAGGCGAAGACAGAGGGTTTGACAATGTTGGAAGCTCCGGGATGTGGTGGCCTTTTTTGGCCAAGTGTTGCCTCCATCAACTCATGCATTCGCTGCATGTGACTAGACATTTGGTGGTGTATTAAACACTTAAAATTTTTTCCCTCTACTAGATGGCTTTTATGGCAAATGCAGCAAATGACATCGCTGGTGAAATCAGAGGCTTGCTTTGACGGCGATGAGCGAGAGCGTGTTCCGCTGATCCGGGCTGGTGAATAATCTCAGCGGACTTCTGCGACCACCCTCTCTCTTTTTGAGGCGGGAGCCGTACTGACACTACCCCATCATCTTCCTCCTCGTCCAGTGATGAAGCGCTTGCAAGCAAATTCTGCTGAAAAGACCACGTTGGATTTGCAATGTCGTCATCATCATTTCACAACACAGGTACCTTCCTCGTCCTGACATTCTGCATCCTGGAGTCTGCGAGCTACAAGCAACAGGCACGCAAGGCGTTGCCGACCGGCCCGGATTTTGTTTGGCCGATTGACTGGCTCCTTCCTCTTCCTCTGATGTCATCAAGCGGATTGGGCGTCAAAGCAGAACAAAAATATCCTCTTTGGCCTCTTGATCTTTATTGAAATGTCCTCTTACCCCAACAGCTTTGTCATCTAAGAGGCTTCAGTAAATGGATATTCCTCAGTGGTGGGTACACGAGTATGACATTTGGGCTGCCTTCGCTTCATTTTTGCTTACAACTCATCTCTTTTCGGGCAAACAGGCGCTCTAAGTGCTATAGAATATTTAATGTCATAATGATTAATATGGCGGCTTCACACCACTGACAACAGGTGTATATATTACTAAAAAAATATATATACACACAATTTGCGTGCAACTGAACTATTTGTGCCAAACTGAGACGCACAGACTGCAATAAGAGTATTTTAAATATTATATGGGATATAATATGGCAGCCTCCCCACACTGAACATACCGGCTAATTTAACTAGAAATATGTAGAACACAAAATGCGTACGAACTGAACTCATTTGCGCCAAACTGAGAGCACAAGACTGCAATAAGAGTATTAAAATATATAAGTATTAATATGTGGGCCTTCGCACCCTGACTACAGGCGGAATTAACTATAAAAAATATGTATAACACAATTTGCGCACAACTCAGCTCTTTGAGCAAACAGGCCACTAAGTGCTAAAGAACTATTAAATGTTATATGGATTAATATGCGGCCTCGCACCACCTGACAAAAGGCATAATTTCTATAAAATATGTATAACACAATTAGCGTACCAACTGAACATCTTTGCGCCAAACGAGACGCACAACTGTACTAAGAGTATTTAAATATTATATGGAATAATATAGGCGCCTTCGAGCACCACTGACAATAGGCGTAATTTACTATAAAATATGTATAACACAATATGCGTGCAACTGAGCTCTTCACGCCAAACAGACGCACGGACTTCAGTAAAACTATTTAAAAGTTATAGGGATAAGATAAGCCGGTGTTTGGGAACACTGACATGCAGTGATTGCAATAAACGAAAACACAGGTACAAATTCAACGTGCTATCACAGGTCAGCTGGCCAGAAAAGTGTAGAAAACATGCTTTTTCAATTGAAGACACAAGAACACACTGAGCTGCAAAATATCTCCCTTCCTTTCAAAAGCCTCTCCTTCTGCCGACCAACGCCCACACTCCCCCCTCCCCCCCCCGCAGCTACACACACCAGTAGATATCCTTAAAACTTTCTCTAACTAAATAATGTGGAAAATCTCTAATCTAACCTAATATAAGCTGTAGGTGGATGGTTTATTGTATTAGAAGTGACTATCAGAGCTGTTAGAACAGCTATTGGTTTAAACTCAGAGAGACATGTCCTCCTGCGAAGTGTGAGAGACAGAGTATGAGTTCAAACAGGAAATGCAGGTGCATAAAAAAAACAAGGTCACGTGATTTTTGCAGCCAATGAGATCCATACACAGCCCACAGCTGACGTCATAAACCCAGATCACCCTGCTCTATGCTCTTAGCTGATTGGCTGGCCGCCAAAATTACAGGAAGCGCTGAAAAAGGCGCGATTGTAAACCAGATGCAGATTATCTATAAGATTTTCACGGAAACTATCGCGTCATCGGGAAATTCCGATAAAAGTAAAAACCATGCCGATTTCAACTTTGTTGATTATATCCCTATGCATAACATTTAAAATTGTTGCATAGGGTGTTATGCGCCAAACTTTGTGTGGCAGTTTCACAACAAAACTCTAAAGCATTAAAATGTGTCGTCATGTGCACATTGGGCCACATGTATGAAAAGTGTTCAGGTCTAAAACTCCCTTTGTTTCCCATAGCAAGAGCCTTTCTCTTTTTTCAGAGCACTATATGAAATGAAATGGGCGCTCTGATTGGTTGCAATTGGAAACAAAGTGAGTTTTAGACCTAGACACTTTTTAAACATGTGGCCCTTTGTGTCAAGTTTGGCCATACTCTGTTCATGCATCTATAGAACCGGCAAAATAATGCAACAATGGAGAAGGCAAACTCATAGATGTCACTCTAATACTTCACATGAATAGAGGCATATTAAGGAAGAATTTTCACTTTTTTTTCTTTTTTTTAGACTAGAACCAAGCATAGATCCAAAACACAGGAAAAGAATACCAGTATAAATTAAGAACTCTTACTTCTCCACTCTTTTAATCCACTTCTGAGTTTGCCAAAAACTACAAACACTCTGCATGTGTAGATTTATGGTGTATGTTAATAGATTGTTTTTTTGGCCTAATAGACTAGGCCAAACTAAACATATACAGTACACTGCACATGTACAGTACTGCTGCCATGATGCCATGTTTGAATGGAACCATAATATGTTGATCAGTGCTTGTATTTTTAAATTGTTCAAACAATGTTTTGTTTGCTAATGTTTTTCATCATCAGAAGTTTAATGACTTTTGACTACCTTGTGCTACGACCTTGTATATGATATAATAGTAACAACTAGAGATGGCCGAATTTCTCAAAAATTCGGTTCGGTCACTTCGCCGAATTTTCCGACAAAATTCGTTCGGTCCGAATTACTTTCGGCACGAATCACGTTAAAAAACAGCTATTTCCAGGCTGCCCAGAGCCTGCATGGTGCTGTAGAACGTTGTGCCATGCTAAATATCAGGGGTTAGTGCGCTTGGATTGGTCTTCCATACAATGTTGTGATTTTAATATTACCCGCACAATGACTGCCGCCGCTCTTAAATCGCGTTCACTATAAAATTCCCCCTGGGCAACTTTAAAGGCAAAACTGACCAAAAAACTCAGCGGGATTGTACCTGATAAAGTCCATGCTAGCGAAAGCTGGAAAAAAACAAAGCTGAGAGCTCAGGTGGAATAATATATGGGTTTAAAAAAAAAACAACACCAACATTAGTGAAAGAGTGTGAGGTGACGGCGGCAGCCACAGCAGCATGAGTCAGGCCAGTGGCACAATGACATTCTGGAGCGGCAAAACAGTATTAGAGCACATAGTGGCACAATGATACAGTTGTGGAGGTCACGGCGGCAGCAGTATGGAGGTCCAGACAGTGGCCAATGACATTATGGAGGCGCAAAACAGTATTAAGCCGACAGAGGGGCACAATGGATACAGTTTGGAGGTCACGGCGCAGAGTAATGAGGTCAGACAGTGGCACAATGAATTATGGAGGCGGCAAAACAGTATTAGCCACAGAGTGGCACAATGATACAGTGTGGAGGTCACGCGGCAGCAGTGTATGAGGTCAGACAGTGGCACAAGACATATGGAGGCGGAAAACAGTATTAGGGCACAGAGTGGCACAATCACACAGTGGGGAGGTCACGGCGGCAGCAGAATGAGGTCAGACAGTCGCACAAAGGCACTCAGGACGTTGCAAAACAGTATTAGTCCACAGAGTTGCAAAATGAAACAGTGTGGGAGGTCACGTGCGGCAGCAGTATGAGGATCCAGACAGTGGCACAATAACAAATTCCTGGAGGTGGCAAAAACAGGAGTACGCCACAGTGTGGAGGTCCGGCAGCAGCATGAGGTCAGACAGTGGCAAATGACACGATGGGAGGGCACGACAGGAGTCCAGCCAGCAGCTGAGGTCAAGAAGTGGCAACAATGACAATCTGCAGGATTGGCAAAATAGTATTAGCCACATAGCGGCACAAGACTGAGAGCGGAGTCACGGCGGCAGCAGCATGAGGTCAGGCAATGGCGCAATGACAAGAGTTGAAGGTGATGACAGGAGCAACAGCATGAGGCGTCAGAGAGTGCACGAATGACATCTGCAGGTGGCATGAATAGTATTAGGCCACAGAGCGCACAAGGACTGAGACGGAGGTCACGGCGCAGCAGCATGAAGGTCCACAGTGGCATCAATGACCTAGAGTGGAGGTGAAGACAGGATGCAAACAGCATGAGGTCAGAGAGTGCACAATGACAAACTGCAGGTGGCACAATAGTATTAGGGCACAGAGCGGCACAATGACTGAGAGCGGAGGTCACGGCGGCAGCAGCATGAGGATCCAGGCAGTGGCCAATGCCAGAGAGTGGAGGTGATGCCAGGAGCAACAGCATGAGTCAGAGAGTGGCACAATGACATTCTGGATGTGGCAAACACATACCAAGCCGCAGAGTGGCACAATGACACAGTGTGGATGTCACGGCCAAACAGAAACCGCAGCAGCACATGACACATAGAGTGGCACAATGACAGAGGTGTATTTGAGGTGTGGCAAATACCAGTCCCGGTAAAGCCGGTGGTAAGGCAATGGAGGAAAACTACAGCAATGGTGGCATCAGGCGGGTAGGCTGGCATCAGAATAGAGGCTGAGCAGGTAGTTTGAACCCAGACTGACGCCTAAGGCTTGAGAGTAGTGGAAATCCTGCCGATCCACGCCTGATTCATCTTGACAGAAGGTCATCGTTCAACATTTACCAGTGACAAGCGGGTTCTGGTGGCCATGGGTAACGATGGCCCCCGCCGCACTGAACACCCGCTCTGATGCCACACTACTGGCCGGGCAGGACAGCTTCTCCACTGCAAACTGGCCAAGTTGCGGCCACACATCAGTTTGGCTGCCCAGTAGTCCAGCGATCTTCTAACTGGGTGGCCGAGTGCTGTCCAAGTAGCCACAACCGTTGGTTTCAGGGAATGCTCCATGTCCCTGCTGTCTGCTGCTGCGGTGACTGCCCTCCCACTAGGCGGGCGAAGAAGCTGTCTTCATTATACTCCAGACTTAGGTTACTGCTGATATGGAGCATGGTACTGCTCCTACCCCCCCACCTTCCCCCCAGCACCGCGGTAAAAAAAAAAAGTAGTACGTGCCGCTGAGAACCCCCCGGTCAGACTGTCAGAGGAGGACGATGCCCTCACATAGGCAGCGCCAACTGAGTTACGAGGATTTCCCTAGAAGTATTTGAGTTGTCTTCCTCTCATAAGCTGGGAAAAAGGCTCCCATCTTGACCCGGTAGCGCGGGTCCCATAGGGTGGAGAGCCAGAAGTCATCCCTCGGCCGGATGCTGACTATCGGCGTCACTAGCCAGGCAAATAATCAAGCTGCGGGACATCTGCACAATTGACTCCGAGGGGCTCCCGTGCCTCCATTCCACTGTATATCTGCCACGGTGCTTGGGAGTCATCTGCCTCTCTTCCCTCATCTCCATCCACCTCCTCCAGCTGCTCCTCTCCTCCTCTCTTGTCACCTGGGTAAAAATCCAACTCATTTCACAGACAAAGCCTTCTGCTCCAAAGTCCTCCTTCCTCCCTTCCCTCCTCCTCACCCATTTCAGTCCCCACCGGACTCCGATGTGGGCCACGGATGTATTCGCCACATCTCTCAGTCCCCTGCCAGACAGATGTTTCAGCATCTGTTCCAGACAAGAGAAGCAGTGGAATGACGTTATTCATCCCGTAGTCCTGGCGACTGACAAATAACGTGGTCCTCCTCGAATGGCCTACAACCCACGGTACAGGTGCACGCATGAGCTGCCATGGCTGACATCAAAGTTACACTAGGGGAGTACTTCTTCTGCCTGGATCATACAAAAAATCGGTTAAATGGCCTTTCTCTTTTCATAAGTCGGTCCAACATGTGCAGGCTGTGAAATTCCAGCGGTGGAAACATCGCATATCAGAAAAGCCGTGTTTGGGGAGCCGTTACCTGCCGCTGCAAACTCGAGAGGGTGTTCCTGGCTTAGTACCAATGCGGATAACAAGTGCATGCACAGTTTCCTGGCCAATTTCAGAATGTTCTGAAGATCGGTGGAAGACTTCAGGAACCTTTTTACAACCAGAATGAACACGTGCGCCATCAGGCGCATGGACCATCCTCCTCGTGCAGCGCGGACACCATGTTCCTCCCAATGTCCGTCACCATGGGTTCCAATTTGCAGTTGGCGCTGAGAAATCCCACACATCGAATTTCTTGCTGCATGACGCGAGCAGGTTCTCCCCTGTGTGACTTCGTTCGCCGAGGCAATTCCAAGCTAGGTGTAGAACTGGCGTGACACCGCTGTGCCCTACACATGTGTATGATGGAGCAGTACGAGTGGAGGCTGAGATGGTGGTGTGGTGAGGAGGAGGAGGCGAACATTGGGCGCAGGAGCAGCAGTTTTGACAACGTGGAGAGAAAGCGGCGTCTCCTTGTTCCAAGTTAGTTGGTGGTCCTTAAGGGCAGAAGCACATTCCACCCATGGTGCCGAAAAGGACATGTACTGGCCCTGACCGTAGTTACAGCTCCAGACGTCCGCGCTGCCAGTGTACCTGAACAAACCGATAAGCCTCAGGTACTGACCACTTTCTGTATCTACATATTTTTGAGTGCATGGTACTGCCTTTTTGGAAAAGAAATTACGGCATTGAACTCTCCACTCGGCTCGCACAAGCCATTAGTTCTCTGAATGGTGCAGAGTCCACCATTTTGAAAGCGAGGACTGCATACCAACAACTTGGACATGAGCACGGTCAGCTTTCTGCACCCTTAGGATGGTTGGACGCATACTGATGTCTCTTTACAATCGCCTCTCAGCACGACTGCTGGCCCATGCGTACGTAGGACAGGAGCATCTGGACCGGGCGAGGATGTCCAAAGAGAAACAGCTGCCTTCTGCAGAGGTGTTGGAGCCTTGACTGCTGAAATGCAAGCGTGCCACCGGCCGCTTCTTGCTGCTAGCAGCGCAGGATGACCACCACATCGAGCCTCGATTTCTCCCAGCCACCGGATGAGACGCTGCTGTGTTACGCAGGCCGTTTGTGCCAACGTTAGCTCCCTGGCCACCTTCCACTTCTGCCACAGATTCTACATAGACCCATATTCGGCTCCTCCGGTGTCTTAGGCAAAGAACTGCCACACCGCCGAGTAGCTGATTTTAACCGCCAACGCTCGCACTGAATGACACTTGACGCCGCTGCCCTCGCTGAGCCCCTGTCGCGCTAAGGACCTTGACAGCGAAGCGGGTATTTCTCTACCCGTGAGCCGCTTGCTCTCCGACCCTCACACTGCTGCTACCCCTGCTGACTCACGCCACACAACCCACTTGCTGCTGCGCCGCTGCCTGACGGGCGCAAGCTGACGCCCTCTTCTTCCTGACGGATGATGAAGCCCTGAGCGTGCACCGGCTCCCAAGTGCGTTCGGCATACCATCATCATCTATGTAGAGTGTTTTCAATCGTCATACTGGTCCTCATCACCGTCTGGTAAGCCGATGGCTGACCTCTCACCACATGACCTCCCATGCCACTCACCCACATCTATACTTTGCCCGCCTACTGCACGGGGAGAAGCTGGGGATATTGGCCCCATTTCTTTCGCTGCCACGGAGCTGCTGACTGCCCTCCTCAAATTAGTTCATCCCTCGTATATAGTGGGCGCTGAGCCCAGACCACAAGTAGAGTTTCCCTGGCTGAGGGAACGGATGGGACAGAGCGGGCTGATGACAGTGAGGGCCGCTGACCCCTCCCGGGCCATGCCAACTAATGTTGTGTCTGAGGTACCCACCGACTCTTGGTCTGGGGTTGTCAGATGTCATCTGGAGGAAGAGGATGGACCTATCAACCAATGCAAGAACCCTTTGGGTGTGCTGAACAACACACGGCCGCCTAGAAGACAGACGGCAGTATGTGGCCTCACCGAGTGACCCCCTCTGCGACGTCCCTTGCTGTGGCTGCGACCTGGGCCCCGTTTCAAAATGTTTGTGCCACTGCACTCCCAGTTGCAGGTAGCCTGCCACCTCTCGTGTCTGACATACTGTTTGTTCTAAAAAGTACAGACACTGATTTGATGAAGCTATCTGTATATTATACATATACACCCAGTTTTTGACTCCAAAATGAACCCAGTAACAAGCTTGGGTAACTCCTTGGATATAAATTGCTGCTCCACACTGTCCAGGAAAAATTACTTGTATGTGTCGTTTACAAGCACTGTTGTTTTACTAAATGTAAATGCACAAACAGGCTTAAATTAACCCTTCACTTGTGAATTATGCTACAAGAAAAATGTATATATTTTCTGTGTTGAAAAGAACGCGTTCTAATTTTGTCCACAGCAGCAAAACAACGCTTAATTAACCCCTGGTTGTAAATCGCATAGAATTGAGCCACCACAACCTAGTAGCTTTTGGTACGTGTTACAATTGCGTGTTTTTTCTACGCACACAACAAGAGAATACATTGTAAGTTGCTTTGCTTGTGAATTCGCTACCAAAAAAATATATACTATATTGGCGTTGAAAAAGACGTTTAATTTTGTCCAGCACAGCAGCAAAGACAACGCTTAATTAACCCCCTGGATGTAAAGAGCGCCCAAAGGAATTGAGCCGCACAAACAGTAGCGTGTTACAATTGGTGTTTTCTACGCCATACAAAGGTAAAAAACACAACAAGAGATACAGTTGTAATTTGCCTTGCTTGTGAATAGGCTACCAAAAAAAAATATATATTATGGCGTTGAAAAAGACGGTTATTATTTTTTGTCACACACCAGCAAACAACGCTTAATTAACCCCTGGATGTAACATTGCCAACGAATTGAGCCGCAAAACTAGTAGCTGTTTACAAGTGCTGTTTTCTACGCCCACACAACAAGAGATACTTGTAATTTGCCCTTTGCTGTGAATAAGAGCTACCAAAAAAAAAAATATATAAATGCCGTTGAGTCGAAAAAAGACGGTTTTAAATTTGTCAGCACACCAGCAAAACAACGCTTAATTAACCCCTGGCTGAAATGCGCCAAGAATTAGAGCCGCACAAACATAGCGTGTTACAATTGCGTGTTTTCTACCGCCACACAACAAGAGATACAGTTGTAATTTGCCTAGCTTTGTGAATTAGGCTACCAAAAAAAAATATATAATTGGGTTGAAAAGACGGGTTATTATTTGTCAGCAACACAGCAAAACAACGCTTAATAACCCCTGGATGTAAATTGCGCAAGAATTGAGCCGCAACAACTATAGCGATTGTTACAATTGCGTGTTTTTTCTACGCCACACACAGAGATACAGTTGTAATTTTGCCTTTGCTTGTGTGATTAGGACTACCAAAAAAAAAAAATATATATTTGCGTTGAAAAAGCTGTTTATTTTTGTCAGCACACAGCAAAACAACGCTATAATTAAACCCTTGAGAGAAAATTGCGCCAAAGAAATTGAGCCGCACAAACTAGTACGTGGTTACAAATTGCGTGTTTTTCTACGTCCCACACAACAAGAGATACAGTATTGTAATTGCCTTTTGCATGTGAATAGGCTACCAAAAAAAAAAAATAATTTAATTGGCGTTGAAAAAGACGGTATTTATAATTATTTTGTCAGCACACACTCAGCAAAACAACGCTACATTAACCCCTGGATGTAAAGTTGCGCCAAAGAATTGAGCCGCACAAACTAGTAGCGTGTTACAATTGCGTGGGATCCAAACGTCGACACAAGCAGCTACAAGAGAACCGTTGTAATTTGCCATTTCTTGTGAATTTAGGCTACCAAAAAAAAAAAATATCTGAATAATGGCGTTGAAAAAGACGTTTTTTTATTGTCAGCACACCAGCAAAACAACGCTTAATTAACCCCTGGATGTAAATTGCGCCAAAGAATTGAGCCGCACAAACTATACGCGTTGAACAATTGCGTGTTTTCTACGCCACACAACAATGAGATACAGTTTGTAATTTGCCCTTTGCTGTGAATTAGGCTACCCTAAAAAAAAAATATATATTTGGCGATGAACAAGACGGTTTATTATTGTCACACACCAGCAAAAACAACGCTTAATTTAACCCCGGATGTAAATTGCCCAAAAATTGAGCCGCACAAACTAGTACGGAGTTACAATTGTGCGTGATTTCAACGCCACACAACGAGAGATACAGTTGTAATTTGCCTTTGCCTTGTGAAATTAGGCTACCAAAAAAAATATATATATTTGGCGTTGAAAAAAGGAGACGGTGATTATTTTTTGTCCACACACCAGCATAAACAACGCTTAATTACCCCTTATGTAAATTGCGCCAAAGAATTGAGCCGCACAAACTAGTAGCGTGTTACATTGCGTGTTTTTCCTAACGCCACAACAACAAGAGATACAGTTGTTAATTTGCCTTTGCTTGTGAATTAGGCTACCAAAAAAAAAATAGATTATATTTGGCGTTTTGAAAAAGACGGTATATTTTTTTGTCACACACCAGAAAAAACAACGCTTAATTAACCCCTGGAAGTAAATTGCGCCAAAGAATTGAGCCGCACAAACTAGTAGCTCGTGTTATCATTTGCGTGTTTTCTACGCCACACAAACAAGAGATACAGTAAATTTTGCCTTGCTTGTGAATTAGCCTACCAAACAATATATAAATATTTGGCGTGAAATAAGACGTGTTTATTTTTTGTCAGCACACCAGCAAAACAACGCTCTATTTAACCCCTGGATGTAAATTGCGCCAAAGTAATTGAGCCCGGCACAAACTAAGTAGCGTGGTTACAATTGCGTGTTTATCTACGCTCACACAACAAGAGATACAATGTAATTTGCCTATTGCTTGTGAATTAGGCTAAACCAAAAAAAATATATATATTTGCGTTGAAAAAACTTGATTTATTTTTGTCAGCCACCAGCAAACAACCTTTAATTAACCCCTGGATGTAAAATTGCGCAATAGAATTCAGCAGCCAAAAAGAATTGGTATTGTATTGTAAAAACGGCATGTTTCCTTTAAATGAAATACAACAGGAACTGGCTTAGATCCCAACTAGGATATAGGAATGTAATATGCAGCTGCAGTGACCACACTGGATTTCAGATCCAATACCCAAAAAATCAGAAATAGAACACTTCGGAGAACAGTCCTGAGACAAGCTGAGACACCCCACAGAAAATCCTGTATAAAAATCTGTTTTCTTCAAAAGCCTATCACCCGCAGCAGCAACCATCCCTATCAGTACAGTGAGAGGTATGTAGCTCCAGCGGCGCGCTCGTCTTGATATAGTGCGGTGACAGTCACAGAATCCCGCGGTCTCTGATTGGCTTCATCTCTGCACATGTCATGCAGGCTATGCCCTTCATCCTCCCAAAGAGATGCTTTGCCCCAATTACGCCATGTGCTACCGCAGCCATATTATCATCAAAAGCACACTTCTTCACCCAAGTACCCCAAAGTTTCGACTCGGGTCCGAACCGAAGTTTTCCTGAAAATTCTAAAACGAATTCCACTTCGTTAGAATCAATACGCCCATCTCTAGTAACAACCTTACGACAATATCAATAAACAATGTCACCAACCGAAATCTACTTATTATCCATATCCCCGTCCCTCAAACTAACCTTGAAACTCCTTCACACTTTTCGCTTTCCACATACAGTTGAGGCTGTTATGTTTTCTTATCAAGTTTTGGACTGTAAAGCATTCTTGTAGCTGTCTTTGTTCTGCTATATATCATGATGCAGCTTTGAGACTAGAGAGGTATGTCATTTATCTAGTTGCACAAATCAATACAAGAATATGTATGACTTGATACATGAGGTTACGGAATTCCACACCAACTCTGGCATTCAGAATGTTTCTAAAGGGTGGTTACTGCAAATGGAATTACTCACTGCACTATATAGTGTGATAGTGTCATAAATATTAGAACTACTGTATTCTGTTTTTGCTATAATAGTGGAATTCTACGTTTGGATGGAGGTAACCTTGTTTACCAAATTCAGCAGCTCCATGGACTTAGAGCGACATGCATGAATGCTATATTTGTACATCGCCCGTACGGCAGTATTTCGGGGGGTGCGTGCGGGAGGCGGGGCGCACTAGAACCATATGAAGCTATAGATTTATAGCTTCAGTACGGCAAATTCTAGGCGCATTACTGTCAGGCCACGGTAGAGCACATAAAATTGGTTGTTTACCTGAGCCATAAATTGTTGTCTTTGAACGACATGCTCCTGATTTATGACCCGCAGTAGAGCGGGTTTCATATATCAGGTGCAGGTCTACACTAATAATAAAGAGCATGAAAATATGCGTTATAAACACCAAAAATCATATATGTCGCCCTTAATCTTGACCTTATGTTGTGCTCTCTGGATTAAAAAAAACTTTAAAATGCACATTAGATAGAATGTACAACTACCTAATCTCCACCTGTCATGTGTAGATATAGCCAAGATGTTTATGGGACCTCCTCAGGTGCCCAAACATAAACCCTTATTGTGAGGAATAACAAGTTAGTGACTTTTTGATATACACCACTGTTGCTTCTTTGATATATGTCACTATTATTTAAAGCTCTAATTATTACTATTGATATTGTTGTTGTAACCTTCTATCATTAAATGGTGGGGTTCATCCCATTTTGCTAGCTACGCTATGAAATAATTTTAGTTTTAGAAATGCTTTGATTTATTACCCAATGAAAATACACAGATTGTAACCATAGTAACCAAGAAGACCAGGAAGGGCATCAAAAATGAAATATAACAAAAAGTAAAAGAAAAAGCAAATAAGAGAGGGATCCTATGTGTTTTAATACTGTCTCATAATTACTTTATGCACCTGCTCTGAACTCATTGATGTCATTCGAGCTTTCTCTCTTTCTCTTAAACATTAATATTATGGCATCACAGTCTCTCAGCAGGGATGACTGGATTTCATTATAACTTAAACACCTATAATGATTATCTTTTTCTTTTCCTAGATAATATAGACCAAACGACCACATAGTTAAAAGCTCCTAATTTGCAATCAATCTTTCATAATGTGTTTGTGTGATGAGATAAGTATTTTTCTTTTCTGATTATGCTTAAATTGTGTAATGTAAAAACTTTATACTTATTTCCAAAATATGTCTGTTTTCTCTATTTTAAATATCATCTATTGTAGTGTCATACTCAGCTGCACAGATTCACCTGTTCTGCTGTTTTTTCAAGATACAGCATTTTAGCCTTCTGTGTCTGTGAATACAATATAGTATAAACCATATTACGCTATAACATTAAATGGATTAATAAAAAACATTAAACTTTTTGAGGTCTGATCTATTAAAATTTAACATCATTTATCCCGTACGCTGAACACCGTAGAAGAAAAAAAATTCCAAACGCCAAAATTGCTTTTATTTGGTCATTTCACGTCACATAAAAATTGGAATAAAAGTGATCAAAAAAGTCTGCATGCATCCAAAATTACAAGCAAGCAATAAGTACACTGCAGCCGCAAAATCCTCACTCACTTCTTAGGTGTTAGTACAAGAAAACGGAAATAAAGCGTAAACCATACATGTTTGGTATTGGCGGATGCATATCAACCTGTAGAAAACATATAACATATCATTTTTACCGAAGAATGAACGGCATAAAAAAAAACTCCCGCAAACATGGCGCACGTACGTTTTTTTCACATTTTTCCCCGCTTAGAATTGTATTGCTGTTCCCCACTATATTCTATGGTAATTTGAATAACACCATTAGAAAGTACATCTTGTCCCACAAAATAAAAGCCCACAAATGGACAGTAGGTGGAAAAATAAAAAAGTTATGGCTTTCAAATGGCAAGGAGGAAAACAATTTAGAGCCATGTTATTATGACTGGGGTTAAATACATTTTATAGGAGATATTTTAAATTTTTATGAGGAATATTATATATTTTATAATAATTTATTTGTATATGATACATTTTTATTAAAATTTTAAATAATTAATTTTTATATAGGTTAATATTATCCATAAATATACTTTTATTATTGTACTGTGTTAAGTTGAGAAATATTGGACATTTTTATTCCCACAGCAAATCCACATAAAATAGGTCTGCCATTGAGCAGCTATTGGGCCTAGTATTTTGCTTACTCTGCATTCATAATAGTTTCTATCTAAATATGTGTTGATATTCTAACACGCCCCCAGAATTCCCCCTCATGTTAGGCTGATTAAAAAGTGTTGAGTCTTACAAACAATGAGCCTAACACATTCATTAGGCGCATTAGACATTGCAGCCGACTTACTTTGGTGCATGTTACACCAGAAAAGAGTGAAAACCCAATCATAAATGTCTCTCTTTGTGGTTAGCTCCTGTTTTTGAACACAGTACTAATATTTTGAACAAAACTGTACTTACTGATTTCTAAAACCAGATATTTATAATAAAAAAAAATCTTCTTAGCTGTTTTTATTTTCTGATGGTAGATTTTTTTCTGCATATGATTATAGCAGCAGCCATCTTGAACTGCTTTTAAGAGCCTTTAGATAGATGTTTTACAGCATACAGATGGACATAGGAGCCTGTGAACAGTAGATGACTCGTTGATTTCCATAGGAAAGATTTCTAGGCATTCTCTGTGAGCTGGGAAGGAGTCACTGTGTATGAATTAGCTGTGACCATCGCCTATTGTGGATTCTGTGTTATCTAAACATAGGTGTCACATTTTATCATGGCCCTGCCTGTGATGTTATAGAGGAGACTGCTAAATTAGAATTTCTACAGACATTCATGCACACTCACCACCTCAGTTTTTCTATCTGCCTGACACCTGGAGCCACAGGCATAGCTACAGGGGGTGCAGAGGTAGCAGTCACTACCGGGCCCTGCAGCCTGAGGGGGCCCAAAAGCCCTTCTGTCACATAAAAATACACCAGTTTTTTAAATGAGACATGGTATCTGGGGGCCCCCAGTTAACTTTTTTCACTAGGGCCGAAGAGCTTGAAGTTACACCTCTGCCTATCACCATCTACCTCCTCCCACAAACTTTACACAATGACTATGATAAATGTGGGCCATTATTTGAATCTAATATTCATCTCAACAAAATTTCATTGATGCTGCATAGTTAAACCAAAGATAAAAAATAAAGTATTAAAAAAGCATCCATTTTTGGTCAGGCTTGAAAATAGATGTCGGCATATTTTTAGAGGAAAATCCTGTTTTTATTCTCTGCAATTCATGCAAAGTGTGAAACATTTACTAATTATCATAGTAAATTATTACAGATTAATTGTTATATTTTATTGTATGTCAATATTTAAAATAGACTTTTATAAAACACAGTAAATACTTGTGTAAAAGTATTGAAATGTGAGTTTTCAATTGTGCATTGCTATAGCAGAAGTACAATGTTTCACGACTTGTAAGTTAGTAGAAAGGTAAATTACCATACTCTAATGAAAGACACTTTTGTTAGGTTTGAATTTATATGCGCATAATTAAATAGTCCCTGTAAAGCATCTTTTCTTTTCCAGACCCTGAAATTGGTAAGCAACCATTTTTGTGATGTGAGTTCAATAGTGATTTTTAAGACTTCTTACATGTGTGTAATATTTCATATGCCAGCATTAAAATATCACATGACAAAATTCACATATTTTATATATTGCAGTTTTCTTATTGTTAGGGCTTGTTAAGCAAAGTGATTTGACAATATGGCTTAAGAATGAGAAAATTAAAATTGCCTTATTTATTAAATCATGAAAATAACAAATCATTGAAAAAGCAGAACTTGAAAACATTTTCTAACCACTGCATCTGTGGAAAGGGTGAACAATTTAGATCTTCACTCTTCATAAAATACATACGTGTTGGTAACCTTCCATTAAAGAAAGGAAAACCCACAATGGTTAAATTGAAACTTACAAAAGTAAGAATAAATTGAAATTTACTAAAAATCAACTGATGAAAATAAGACATTGCTTTTGAATTAAGGTGCAACCGAAAAACTAATTAAAAACAAACTAATGAAATTGTTCTTGACAAAAATTATGTATTTTTCACAGAAAATAATGTATTTGCTGCATAACCTTTTGAGGCAATCAAACGATTTCTGTAACCCTCAATGAGACTTCTGCGCTGTACACAGGTTATTTGGCTCACTTCTCATGAACAAAGTCCAGCTGTCTCAGGTGTGAAGGTGCCTGCTCCAGACTGCATCTTTCAGATTTTTACACAGATTTTTATTAATATTTAGATCAAAGCTAATAGAAAGCCACTTCAGAATAGTCCAATAGTTCAATGCTTTGTTCTTAGCCATTCTTCGAAGTTTTTAGCTGTGCATTTCAGTTCATTATTCTGTTGAAGGTATCATGACTTGTGAGTGGCAACAAAATTCTAAAACCTATAAGAGTTCTAAAACATGTACTGTGTAAATGACATACATGGCAGTACATGGTCTAATATGATTATCTTACTATTCAATGATTTCTGTAATACAAAGGGGAGACATGTATGGAACTAGGTGAATCAAAGAGAATTTTCACATCTATTTTTCAGTGTCAAATGCACCTGTGCTGTGCTGGCTCTTGCTGTATGTAGAATAAAGGGTGAGAGCAGCAAAAATACATTTCAAATTTAATGTAGTAAAAATTAAATATTTAAAAACCTGAACAACATCATCATTTAGTTATTTTATGTAAAATTTGTTTTAGATCCTAATACATTTTTTAGGAGATACTTTTATATTTTTGTGATATTATATATTTTTATATTTTATATGATATTTTGTATTTAAATAATTTAATTTTATATAGTTTGATGATTATAATAAATTACTTTTTATTAATGTACTGGTGTAAGTTGAGGAATATTGGACATTTTTCCCTAACAGCAAATCTAGCTGCACTTCAATTCCTTAGGCTCAGACAGACCACATTGAAATAGGTCTGTCTGTTGGAGCAGTGATACGCCTAGTTTTGCCTTACCACATTCATATATGTGTCTAATATTACGAGTGTGGTGCAACACGCCCCCAGAATGCCCCTTCATGTTAGGCACATTAAAAGTGTCGAGTCTTATGAACAATGTGCGTAACACATTGGTTTCTTTGCATTTGACATCGCCGGCTCACTTTGACACATTTTACACCAGAAAAGGGTAAAAAACATACACGTCTCCCTAGGTGTTCAAGATAATCATGAAGGTATAAAAAAGAAGGAGACATCTACATTGATTTATGGAGAGACTTGCACCTAATCAAGACCAACTTTGGGGGAATTTTTATCAAAATCCAGGAAGAATCTTCATCCATTACTCCTGAACATATCTTTGAATTTTTTAGTGTTAAAAATTGCAAAAATTTAGGACTTTGCTTCTCCTGTACACTTTTATTAAATGCCTATTGCCTGCAAAAAGTCTCTCACTTTTTTACACTTAAAATATGCCCAATTTTAAAGTTGCTTAGGGATTGATCACACTGAGCTTTTTCTTGCAGATTTTAAAGCAGAATCTTTATGAAGAAAGTGTAAAATCTGACTCATAATGTCATCAATGAGAATCTCCTTAGTGGAATTACCAAGAATGGATTTTTCTAGATTTTTCTATAAATTTAAAAAGAAGAGAATATTGGCGGCACTTTTTTAAACAAAATCCTGTGGGGTTCAGCGTTAATACAGATTAGCCCCATTAAAATGAGATAAATGGGGTTGTTCACCTCATCAACAAGTTACTTAAAAAGGTATAGTGCCCCAAGAAAATAAAAGAAGCTATACAGTGCCTTGCGAAAGAATTTGGCCCTCTTGAACTTTTCAACCTTTTGCCACATTTCAGGCTTCAAACATAAAGATATAAAATTTAATTTTTTTTGTGAAGAAGCAACAACAATTGGGACACAATTGTGAAGTGGATCGAAATTTATTGGATATATTAAACCTTTGTAAAAAAAAAAAAACAACTGAAAAGTGGGGCGTGCAAAATTATTCGGCACCCTTAAGTTTATATTTTGTAGCGCCACCTTTTCCTGTGATTACAGCTGCAAGTCGCTTGGGGTATGTCTCTATCAGTTTTGCACATTGAGAGACTGAAATTCTTCCATATTCTTTTTTGGAAAACAGCTCAAGCTCAGTGAGGTTGGATGGAGAGCATTTGTGAACAGCAGTTAAGCAACTCATAAAAGCTACTTTCAAAGCTAAATGATAATCATATAGTAACGATTTGGCAGTGTAAATATGCACTGACCCGTCAATCGCCGGTATATGGTGGATCCTCAGTGATCAAAGCAGACAAGATGGTATAGGTGGTGACCCAGGTGACAGCCGAAGTGCAGGACAAGATAGCAGGTGTTGGCACGGGTGACAAGACACAGCAGGTGTAGCCATAGATGGGTAACACAGATCCCAGGCGGGTAACAGACTACTACAACGGCAGATAGTCAGCAGGTATAATGAACTGGTGCAGCAGCAGGTAACAGCAGGTATCGTACTGGTAGCGTACAGGTACAGCACAGGTAATGCAGGTACAGCAGCAATACAGCAGCCTATGTAGTAGACAACAACAAACTGACATTGGAGCAAGAGCAGGAAGTTCCTTTTATGCAGACAGAGATCAACTGGCAAGTAATAGGGAACTGTCCCTTTAAATAGCAGAGTAGTGCCGGGACACTATGGAGCCGAAGGAAGCAGCGGAGAACTGTAACTGCGGACAATGACGACAGTGCAGCAGTACAGACAAGAACTGGAACAGGTGAGTATAAACTACTAGAGAGTGCAGCAGGGACAAGACTGAGAGCGAACATGGCCATGTCCGCAGCTCTTGACATGAGCCATGGCATGGAACGTGACACATATATATGCAAATAAGTGAAAATAAAAGCAAAAAGAGAATATTCTGATAAATTTACAAAGCCTGGAAACATGGTACAAGTTAAGACATTAAAAACTTTGGGGTATTTTAAACAAAGCAACATAAAAGATAAATCTACTTTCTGTAATAAATAAAAAATATATATATATTGTCCTTACACAAAGGAATCAGTAAAATAGACCTGTAATTAGAGATGTGCCGAATTGTTCCTAAACGAAGTGGAATTCGTTTAGAATTTCAGGAAAACATCGTTCTGAACGAATCGAACTTTGTGGTAGCTTCGGGTAACGAAGTGTGCTTTTTGATGATAAAAATGCTGCGAGCACATGGCGCTACATGGGGCCAAAGCACTCTGGGAGAAGAAGGGCATAGCCTGCATGACATGGTCAGAGATGAAGCCAGATCAGAGACCGCGGGATTCTGTGACATCAACCGCGACTATTATAAGTCCGTGCGGCGACGCCGGGATCTCACACTCCTCTCACTGTGCTCATCAGGGAAGGTGCTTGCCAGTCCGGCTGATAGCTCTTACTGAAGAATTGATTTTTATATAGCGATTTCTGTGTGGTTTCTCAGCTTGTCTCAGAGGACTGTTCTCTTAATTTCTATTTCTAATTTTTTTGGGGTATTGGAATCTGAAATCCAGTGTGCGTCCACTACATCTGCATATACATTCAATAATCCAAGGGGGATCTAAGCCATTCCTGTTGTATCATTTAAAGAAACAGCGTTTTTATACAATACAAAATTACCACTTCAATTTTTGGTCTTGCTCAATTCTAATGCGCAATTTACATCCAGGGGTTAATTAAGCGTAGTTTTTGCTGTATGCTGACCTTCAAGAAACCGTCTTTTCCAAAGCCATATATATACAGTTTTCCAGTACCTAATTTCACAAGCAAAGGTTAAATACAACTGTATCTCTTTTGTGTGGCTAAAACCTCAATTGTTTAACACGCAACCAAAGCTACTAAGTTTGTGCGGCTCAATTCTTTGGCGCAATTTACATCCAGGGGTTAAATAAGCCGTTGTTTTGCTGGTGTGCAGACAAAAATAAACCGCTTGTTTTTTCACGCCAAAATATATATTTTTTGCCCTGTACCTAATTCAAAGAAGCACAGTAATTACAACTGTATCTCTTGTTGTTTGGCGTAGAAAACCGTAATTGTAACAATGCTACAAAGCTACTTATTTTTGTGCGGCTCAATTCTATTGTGCAATTTTAACATTCAGTGGTTAATTAAGAAGTTGTTTTGCTGTGTGCTGACAAAAATAAACCCGTCTTTTTCAACGCCACAATAGATAAATTTTCCTGTAGCCTAATTCCACAAGCAAAGGGTTAATTACAACGTATCTCTTGTTGTGTGCATAGTAAACACGCAATTGTAACACGCTTACAATAGCTACTGTTTTAGTGGGGCTCAATTCTTTGGCGCAATTTACATTCCAGGGATTAATTAATGTTGTTTTTCTGGTGTGCTGACATAAAATAAACCGTCCTTTTTCAACGCCAAAATATATAAAATTTTTCCTGTAGCCTAATTCACAAGCAAAAGGTTAATTACAACTGTCTCTCTCTCTTGTTGTGTGCCGTAGAAAACACACATTTGTAACACGCTACAAAGCCTACTATTTTGTGCGGCTCAATTCTAATTGCCGCAATTTACATCCAGGTTAATTAAGCGATTGTTTTTTGCTGGTGTGCTTGACAAAAAATAACCGTCTTTTTTCAACGCCAAAAATATATATAAATTTTTCCTGTAGCTATTCACAGCAAAGGTTAATTACAACTGTATCTCTTGTTGTGTGGCGTAGGAAAACAACGCAACTTGTAACACGCAACAAAGCTACTCTTTTGTGCAGTCCAATTCTTTTGGCGCAATTTACATCCAGGGGTTAATAAGCGTTGTTTTTCTGGTGTGTGCTGACAAAAATAAACCTGTCTTTTTCACAGCCAAAATAAATAAATTTTTCCTTGTAAGCCTAATTCACAAGCAAAGGTTAATTACAACTGTATCCTTGTTGGAGGCGTAGAAAACAAGCAATTGTAACACGCTACAAAGCTACTATTTTGTGCATCTCAATTTTCTATTGCGCAATTATTACAGATCCAGGGGTAATTAAGCGTTGTTTTGCTGGTGTTGAGCTGACTAAAATTAAACCGTCATTTTCAAACGCCAAAATATATAAATTTTTCCTGAAGCCTAATCACAAGATAGTTAATTACAACTGCATCTCTTGTTGTTGTGGGCGTAGAAAACAAGCAATTGTAACAACGCTACAAAGCTACTATTTTCGTGCGGCTCAATTCTATTGTGCAATTTACATCCAGGGGATGAATTTAAGAGTTGTTTTGACTGGTGTGCTGACAAAAATAAAAAACGTCTCTCTTTTTCAACGCCAAAATAAATAAAATTTATTCCTGTAGCCTAATCTCCACAACCAAAGGTTTTAATTACAACTGTATCTCTTGTTGGTGGCGTAGAAAACAAGCAATTGTAAACACGCTACAAAGCTACTATTTTGTGTCAGGCTCAGTTCTTTGGCGCAATTTACATCCAGGGGTTAAATTAAAGGCGTGTTATTTTGGTGTGCGACAAAAATAAACCGTCTTTTTCAACGCCAAAATATATAAATTTTTCCTGTAGCCTAATTCACAAGCAAAGGTTAATTACAACTGTATCTCTTGTTGTGTGGCGTAAGAAAACACGCAATTGTAACACAGCTACAAAGCTACTTAGTTTGTGCGAGCTCAATTCTATTTGCGCATTTACATCCAGGGGTTAATAAGCGTTGTTTTTGCTGGTGGCTGACAAAAATAAACCGTCTTTTTTCAACGCCAAAATATTATAAATTTTTCCTGTAGCCTAATCTCACAAGCAAAGGTTAATACAACTGTATCACTTGTTGTGTGCGTAGAAAACACGCCAATTGTAACACTCTACAAAGCTACTATTTTGTTGCAGTCTCAATTCTTTGGCGCAATTTAAACATCCAGGGGTTAATTAAGCGTTGTGTTTGCTGGTGTGCTGACAAAATAAACCGGCTTTTTTTCAAACGCGCCAAAAATATATAATTTTTTCCTGTAGCTAATACACAAGCAAAAGGTTAATTACAACTGTACTCTTGTAGTGTGCGTTAGAAAACACCAATTGAGTAAACACGCTACAAAGCTACTATTGTTGTGCGGCTCAATTCTATTGCGCAATTTTACATACAGTGGTTAATTAACGTCTTGTTTTGCTGGTGTGCTGACCAAAAATAAACCGTCTTTTTCAACTCCAAAAATATTACATTTTTTCCTGTACCTAATCACCAAGCAAAAGTTAATTACATCTGTATCTCTTGTTTGTGTGGCGTAGAAAAACACGCAATTGTAACATGCTACACAAGTACTAGTTTGTGCGCTCAATTCTTTGCGCAATTTACATCCAGGGGTTAATTAAGCGTTGTTTTGGATGGTGTTTCTGACAAAATAATCCGTTCCTTTTTCAACCCAAAATATATACATTTATTCCTGTACCTAATTCATCGTCCAAAAGTTAATTAAGTCCGTTTGTGCTTATACATTTAGTAAAACACACCAGTGTTTTTAAACGACACATAACAAGTATATTTTTCCTGGGCCATTGTGGACGCATATATTTAAATATCCAAGGGTTACCCAAGCTTTGTTACTGGGTTCATTTGGAGTCCAAAAAACAGGGTGTATATTTATCATATACAGATATTCATCATCAAACAGTGTCTGTACATTTTAGAACAACAGTTGTCAGACAGAGAGGTGGCAGGCTCTGCACCTGCGAGTGGCGTGGCACAAACATTCCTGGTAACAGGCCCAGGTCGCAAGCACAGCAAGGAAACGTCGTAACAGCAGGGTCACCGGTGAGGCCACAAAACTGCCGCTGTCATCTAGAGGCCCGGTGTGTTGTCCAGCCCCAACCTAAGTTCCTTGATTGGGTTGACTAGGTCATCCTCTTTCCTTCCCAGATGACATCTGACAACCCCATCCAAGAGTCGGTGGAAACCTCAGACCAACCATTTAGTTGGCATGTGGCCGGGAGCGTTCAGTGGCCCTCTCCTGTCCCTTAGCCCCGCCTCTGTCCCCATCCGGTTCCCTCAGCAGAGATCTACTATGTGGTCTGGGCTCAGCGCCACTATATTAGCGAGGAATGAACCAATTTGAGGAGAGGGCAGTCAGCAGCTACTTGGCAGCGAAGAAATTGGCCAATATCGCCTGCTTCTTGCAGTAGGGGGCAAAGTAAAGATGTGAGAGTGATGGAGCATGTTTGAGAGGTCACCCGGGATACCCCGACCGGGGTGAGGACAGCAGTGACGATGAAACACAAATAGATGATATGTACCGACCGGGACTTGGAGCCGGGAGGCAAAGGCTTCACATCGTCAGGGGAAGAGGGGTACTTGCGCGCAGGCCAGCGAGCCAGCAATTGGGCGTGGGCCTAGTCGCAGGATGCAGCAGTTTTGGGGGGAGCCAAGCGGCCCCGGGGGAAAAAAACCCCTTCGCGGTCCCCGAAATAGCGCCAGGGGCTCAGCGAGGCAGCGGGGCAATATCACTCAGTGCGGAGCTTGGGGTAAATCCGATACTCGGATGTGGGGGTTCTTGCTAAGACACGGAGGAGCCGAATAGGTATATGTAAATCTTGGGCAGAAAGTGAAGCGTGGCCCGGAGTAACCCTTGCACCACGCCCCCTGGCAAACCCCATGCAGCGTCCCTCCGGGGGCCGGGAAAACGTGGGTCAGATGAGTGTGGTCCATCCCGCCGCAGCAACAAAGCACACGCCCAGTGGGAGCATGCCCCTTGCAGCCAGTCAACCCCCACCTCTGCGAAGGGGGCGTTTTTTTTTTGACATCATCCCCCCGTCCAATGCTCCTGCCCCGCTACTCATTGGCGCCAGCAGTGTTCAGCAGGCGATTTAAAGAAAAACATATGCTCCAACCATCCAAGTGAGCAGCTGACCTCCCTTCCAAGTTGTTTTTATTTTAGTCCCCCCCCCCCTTTCCCAAATGTGGACTCCGCACCTTCAGAGAACTAAAAGGGGTTGTGCCCCAGCGAGATGGGGAATTTCCAAGCCGTAATTTTTTTCCAAAAAGGCAGTACCCACATTTTCATAAATTGGAAACAGGAAGGGGGGTCATTTCCTTGAGTTTATTTTTTGGGTCTCCAAGGTGAAACGGCAGCGCGGACCCGTCTGGGCTTAACAAACAAGGGAAAAAGGGCCCCAGAAACATTGCCCCTTTTCGGCCCACGGGGTGAATGTCCCTTTCCACCCAGGCAACCCCCAACAACTTGGACAGGAGACCCCGCCCTTCCCCCCCCACGTTGTAAAAAACGGCTGCACCTGCCCCAAGTTTCCGCCCCTCCCCCTCCACCACCCCCCAAAACTCAGCCTCCAAAAGGGTCCTCCCCCCCAAAACATACCACATGGTAGGGCACAGGGGTGTCACCCCAGTTCTACACCGGGTTTTCCCCTCAGCGAACGAAGCTCCACAGGGGGGGAAACTCCCTCCGCCAGGGCAGCAAAAAATCAAATGGGGTGGTTTTCCCTCCGCCCCAAAACTTAAAAAGGGAAACCATGGTGCGGAAAATGGGAAAAAACTTTGGGTTGTCCCCCGCTGAAACCCGAGGAGGGATGGCCCCTTGCCCCCCGCTTTGGCGCACCGTTTTCCCAATCTGGTTGTGAAAAGGGTTTTCCTAAAAGTTTTCCCACCATCTTCAAAAACATTTTTAAAAGGGGCCGGGAAACTGTACATGCACTTTACCCAAAATTCGTAAAAAAGGGCCGGGAAAAACCCTCCTCGATTTGCAGGGGCAGAAGGGGCCCCCCACCAACCACTCTGAAAGCCCATTTTCCACCCCTGGGAAATTTCCCCCTGCACATTTTGGACCGACTGTATGAAAAAGAGAAAGGCCATTAACGATTTATTTTATGAAAACCAGGCAACAGAAATACTTTCCCCCGTTAACCCTTTGATGGGCAGCCCGGGTTTGGCAGCTCATTCCGTGACAAACCCCTTTTGTTGAGGGCCATTCGGGGGCAAAGTTATTTTCAGCCCCCAGGACTTTCGGGGGGAATAACCCTCCCTTCCACTGCTTCATTCCTGGAACAGAGCGAAAAAAACTGTCTTGGGGAAGGGGGCGGAGAATTGGGGGACTAAAATCTCGTGGCCAAAAGATCCCGGGGGGGGGACTGAAATTTGGGGGGGAGGAGGAGAGGGACATTGGGGCAGAAGCATTTTCCCTGGGGGAAATGAATGGGAAATTTTTTTCCCAGGGGACAAGAAGAGGACAGGAGCAGCTGGAGGGGGTGGATGGGGATTAGGGAAGACGAGGCAGATGACCCCCAAGCAACCGTGGGGGTATACAGTGGGAAATGGGAGGCAGGGAGGGCCCCCCCGGGGGTCACTTTGCAGATTTTTCCCCCAGCCCCTGCTTTAAATTTTCCCGGCTAGGACAGCCGAAAGTCAGCATCCCGGGAAGGGAGGGCTTTTTTGGCTCTCCAAACCCCATTGGGGCCCCTCCCCTACCCGGGCCAAAATGGGAGCCTTTTTTTTCCCAGCTATTGAAAAGGGAAAAAAAACTCCAAAAAAACAAAAGGGGAAAACCTCCGGGAATCCCGTTTGGCCCCCTGCCCATGTTTCGGCTTTGTCCTCCCCTGACAGGGCTGACCGGGGGGGCCTTTATGCTCACGTACTACTGGGCCCCGGCTGCCGGGGGAAGGTGGGGGGTAGAAGCCCGTACCACTCCATCATTTTTAACCTAATTTCGGATTTTACGATGCATCTTCCTTTACCCCCCCTGTGAGGAGGGGATCCCTCACACAGCAGCAGCAGGGAGCAGGACCTGGGTTCCCTTCCCTGAACCATCAAGGGAGTGGCCTTTCTTGGACCACTCCGCCAAACCCCCAGTTGAAGAACCGCTGGACCTGGGGAACCAAACTGGGTTGTGGCCGCAAACTTTCCCAGTTTGCCGTGGAAAGCTGTCCCCCCCCGGCCAGTAGTTTTGGCACAGAGCGGGTGTTCATTGCGGCGGGGGCCCCTCGTTACCCCCAACGAAAAACCCCTTTTCCACGGGGAAAAATTTGGGAAAGCTTTACCTTGGGAAGATGAATCAGGGGTGGATTGGCCAGGGGTTTCCACCCCCCAATTTCCCTTAGGGGGGGGGGGGGAGTCTGGGTTCCCAAAATACCCGCCTCAAACCACTAATTCTGATGGGCCCCCACCTGCCTGAAAGCCCCCACATTTTTGCTGCCCGTTTCTCCATCGGGCCCACCACCCTCTTTAACCCCCGGGGCGGGAATTTTCCCCCCCACCCAACACTCTGTTTAATTTTGCCAAATCTATGACCCCCATGCTGCTGCTGCTTTCTGTTTCCGTTGCCCCCGACATCCACACGTGTCCCTTGTGCCAAATGCCTGACCTCATGTGCGGGCCCCCGTGACCTCCCGCTCTCAGGCATTGATGCCAATCCCGTGGCTTCCTCCGGGTTTTTGCCACCCTCCAGAATGTCTTGTTTCCACTCTCCCACCTCAGGGTGCCACTGTGGGCTCCTGCCGTGCCCCCCGCCTGTGTCATTGTGCCAATGCCTACCCCCAGCCCCCGCCCCCCGCCCGCCGGGGAAACCCCCGCTCTCATCATTGTGCCATTCTGGGGGCCTTTTTCCCCCTGTTTTTTCCACCCCCAGAAAATTTTATTTGTGCCACTGCCCGATCTCATGTTTTCTGCTGTCGTACCTCCCAACGTGGGGATTGTGCCACTCTGGGGCCCCCAAAAACGTTTTTAGGCCCCCAAAATGTCATTGGGCCCCTGCCTGACCTCATACCGCTGCCCGGGCCCTTACCTCCAACTGAGTTTTATTGTGCCACTCGGGGGCCTAATACTGTTTTGGGGGCCCCCCTCCAGGGAATTTATTGTGGGCCCCTGCCTGATCTCAAAACTGCTGCCCCTGTGACCTCCACACTGTTTTGGGTTGTGCCACTTTTGTTGGGCCCAAAACTTTTGGGGGCCCCCTCCAGAATGTCATTGTGCCCCCTGATCTCCATACTGCCGGCCCCCCGTGGGCCCCACACTGTGTTTATTGTGCCACTCTGTGGCCCTAATTTCTGTTTTGCCCCCCTCCAGAATGTCATTGTGCCCCCTGCCTTACCTCCCTACTTTCTGCCCCCCGTGAAAATTTCCCCACCCGTGTGATTGTGCCATTCCCGTGGGCCTAATAAATGTTTTGGGCCCCCTGGGAGAATGCATTGTTCCACTGCCCGATCCTTTCTGCTGCTGCATGCCTCCACACCCGGGATCCCCCCTTGTGCCCCTCTTTTTGGGCCCAATACTGTTTTGCCACCTCCCCGAAAAAGTCATTGTGCCACTGCCTGGGCCTCATTCTGCGCCGCCGTGACCCCCGGCCCCCAGTCATTGTGGCCACTCTGTGGGTTCCTCGTGTTTTGCCACCCCAGAATGTCATTGTGCCACTCCTGACCTCAAGCTGCCTTGGGGGTGCCGCCCCACCCTTTCCCCAAATCTGTCCCCTAAAGTTTTTCCACCTGAGCCCCTTTAGCTTCTTTTTTTCCCGCTTTCCGCGGCATGACTTTTATCAGGGACTTTCCCCGCTTGAGGGTTTTTTTGGTCAGTTTTGCCCTTTAAGGCCCAAAAATTTTTTAGGAAGCGAATTTAAAAGCGGCCCGGGAGTCCCTCTGCGTACAAATTTTTAAAACAACAAAAATTGTATAAAACCAAACCAAGCCCCTCTTCATAAATTTTTGCTGGCACAACGTTTTTACAGGCACCCTGCAGGTCTTTGTGCAGCCTGGAAATTTTGGCGCCTTTTTTTAAAGCGAAATTTCCCTGCCGAAAATAAATCGGGGAAACCCAATTTATTTTTTGTCGGAAAAACCCGGGGAAGTGCCGAATCGAATTTTTTTAAAATCGCCCCCATCTCTCCTGTAAAATATCTCCCTATTATTGGGGCCAAAAAAACATCCCAAATCCCATTTATTGAAAAAAACAGATCTTTGATTTTCCGTTATTGACTATAAACCACACTATTCAGTTTTTTAATTTCAAAAAATTTGGGGAAAAATTTTGGGGTTAAATTTTTTTTTACACTTTTAAAAATACTTGCTACTTTTTTTTGCTCACCTAAAAAACTCAAAAAAAGTAAGGTTATGTTTCTTCCTGTAACATTTAAAAATGATAAACAGTTCAAAGGGCATGTATACTTTTGCAACCCACTGTAATTACACATTGCCAAAACAATAATTTGATTATTTAAAAAAATAATTCCGTAAAATATAGACATGAAATTTAGTGGGTTTTCTAAAACTTTTAAAAACCTTCCTCCCACCTCCCGCTGTGCTAACATAGTAAATTAACCCATACTTACCTCTCCCACCACCATCATTCCAGGGCTGCCAGAGCTCCAGTGTCCCCACGCCGGTCTCTCATTAATGACGTCACGTTCATGGATCATATAATGCTGCAGCCAATCTGCAGGTATAGCATGTGACACAGAAGTCAGAAATTGTAGCATCATGTGATCCATGAACGTGACGTTATCAGTGAGGAACCAGAAGAGAACACTGGAGCTCTAGCAGAGCTGTAACAGTGGTGATGGTGGTGGTAAGTACCTTTTTTTTTTTTCGAATTAAGCACATGCTTTAAGGGTATGTTCACGCGGCGTGTTAAGTCCATGTGAATATACGCTTTTAGATGCGTGTTTGGATCCGTCTGTTGGACCCCAAACACACATCTAATAAATAGCAGTGTGATTTACATTGCTTTTACTTTGAAAAACACATCGGCATTCACACAAGTGATCGTCGATGCGCGTCTCACTCCGTCTTTCGGATCCGTTCCAAGAATTGACATGTCAAATTTTGGTCCGAAAGACGCAGCAGGAGCCCTATTTTAAACATGGGGCCCCTGCTGCAGCACACGCACCCCAAACACACAGCTTCATGTTGGATACGTCTTGAATCCGTTTAGGATCTGATAGCCGCTGCGTTTTTTTAAATCCAAAACGGATCCAAAATCGGATCCAAAAACACCATGTGAATGGCCTCTAAGAATATATTGAGCATATGCCTACAAAAGAATTATTTATATTATCTACCTTATAATCTTCAGATTAATTAAAACTTGAACAATTAAAATGTGCGAGATGTGACCTTGTTATAGTGAAGATAAGATTATATTGTTTATGTATCCATTTTATTCAGTCTCCCACAATTAATTTCAAAAATATAAAAAAATAGAGAAAGCATATGAAGCATATGAAGTGCATAAATTATCCTTATAAAAAATTAAAAAACCCACCGGGTTCCCAGAGTGGGGGGGTATATCTTGACAAACTGGATTCTTTTTCAAAAACAATTCAGTCTTTTCTCCCCAGTTTTTTGGTTTCAATTAAAAAAGATGTATAGCAAATTTAAAAATTTTAAGAATTTTTTCTTATAATGCCGGGTTTTTCTTTTGTTGGGCTGGGAAATTTTTATTTTAAAAAATTGTGTATTTTATTTTTTTTTGTTTGTTAATTAACATACATTTGTATTTATTTTTAACACATAGACTAACAAGTTATGAAAATCGAACATGAATTGTAAGTCATTATTTCTGTTTTACTCATTTCACTTTTGACAAATAGTTTAGCAAAATTAATAGTTAAAGGGGTTGTCCCCGTTTTTAAAAATCTTTAAATATTTTTTTTTTATTATGTATATAATAGGAAGTCATCTAATGTTCTAATATACACATATCAAAATTCTGCTCCTGTATCTCTTATACCAGTTTAATTAGCCTCTATCTAATACCAGTGGTATTGTTCAATTTGGTTTTAAAAAATGACTAATGGAGTAACTGTTGGGGAGAGCATCCCGTGACCACAAACTTTTTAGCGAAGTTTTTCTACACCATTTAAAAAAGAAACATCTGCATGTTTTTCTCACGATCTGACATGAAATCAAAATAAACCTTACACGGTTTAGGTCAATTAGGATTACCAAAATTATTTATATTTGACAAATGCCAGAATAAAGAGAGAGATAATTTTTTAAGGCATTTTTATTACTTTCTGCAAAGTCAAAAGATTATATACACTAGGATTACTATGCCTTTAAACAATTTAGGACAGCCCATGTGATAATGTCATGTCTTTGGAAACTTCTGATAGATTTATTTAACACCTGAGTTAATTAAAGACACACCTGTGGATGTATTTTAAGGCACACCAGAAACACACTGCTTCTGTGTGTAACATCATGAGAAAGTATAAAGCACTCAGCCAAGATATTAGGAAGAGAATTGTGGACTTGCACAAGTCTGGATCAGCCTTGGGTGCAATTTCCATACACGTGTAGGTGCCTCGTTCATCTGTACAAACAATTGTACGCAAGTACAAACAAGGGAATGTCCAGCCATCATACCACTCAGGAAGGAGATGGGTTCTGTGTCTCAGAGATGAACGTGCTTTGGTCCGACATGTGCATATCAACCAAAGAACAAAAGCAATAGACCTTATGAAGATGCTAGCGGAAGCGGGTAAGATTGTGTCATTATCCACAGTGAAATGAGAACTGTATCGACATGGGCTGAAAGGCCACTCTGCCAGGAAGAAGCTATTACTCCAAAAGAAACATATAAAAGCCAGATTAATGTTGGCAAATGCACACAGGAACATTTTTGGAGACAAAAGCAGAATTCCTACCAACTATTATGAGAAGCTTGTAGAAGGATATCCAAAACGTTTGACTCAAGTCTTACAGTTTAAGGGCAATGCTACCAAATACTAATGAAGTGTATGTAAACTTTTGGCTCTGCAGAAAGTAATAAGGTTTTATTCTGACTTCATGTTGGCTTGTACCATTTTTTGTATTTCTAGAAAAAGATTGTACAGGAGCCGAATTACAGTGTGGTCAAATGAGACCAAAATTGAACTCTTTAGGTGCCATAATATATACCATGTTTGGAGGCCAAAAGGCACTGCATATCACCCCAAAAACACCATGCAAACAGTGAAGCTTGGCATGGTGTTGGCTTGTTTTTCAGCATACGACACTGGCAAACTTCATATAATTAAAGGAAGGATGGATGGACAAATGTACATTCTACCAGGATGATGATGAAGATGAAATGAGGGTGGACATTTCAGCAAGACAACGATCCCAAACAGCCAAGAAAATTCTCAACTGGTTTCAGAGAAAGAAAATGAAGCTATTAGACTGGCCCAGCCAATCACCTGACCTGAATCCAATAGAAAATACATGGAAAGAACTAAAGCTACGAGTTCATAGAAGGAGCCCACGGAAGCTTCAGGATTTGAAGAGCGTTCGTGTCGCAGAATGGGCCATGATACCACCTGAGTAATGCAGGTGACTATTTTCTCCATACCGGAGGAATCTTGTCATCACCATCAAAAGCTTCTGTACTAACTAGGGATGAGTGATTATAATCGACAAAGTTTAAATCGGCACGGTTTTTAGGTTGATCAGAAATTTCCGATCACGCGATAATTTAGGTGAGAATCTGCGCATAATCTATTACTATCACACGATTTTCTGCGCTTCCTGTCTTTTTGGCAGCCAGCAAATCAGTTTATAGCATAGAGCAGGGTGAGCTGGGTGTGCGACGTCATGACTGTGATGTGTATGGTTTTCATTGGCTGGAAAAATTACATGACCTCGTTTTGCATAGAACAGCCCTTCGTTCAGCATCAGTGTGTCGGTTGTCTCATTAGGAGCCAGGACGTGTGTTAGATTCTCTCTCCTCAATACAGCTCAGCTTCCGCTCTAGAGACACAGTCTCTTTATTCACCAGAGACAACATGCTTTAAGCTGTGAAACATTATAACATAGGTAGATTAAAAATAATTTCAGTTATAGTTAGTTAGGCTTAGAACTTTTAAAAAAGAAGTCAACTAGCGCTGTACAGCCGTTTGGGTGTGTGTGGGGGGCGGGTTTGGGGGTCGACATTACAGACAGACAGGCAGGCATTTTGAAAGGAGAATGTATATTGTGCAGCCAGACTCTGCTTTGACATCATTGAATGGCTTTTTTTTTTGGCCAGCACACCTCGCAACTGAGGTGAAATAGTACCTTTTATTTTGTGCAGCCCAGTTTTGGTCAAAGACCCACCTTGTACTTACATTAGGATACAGACATTTTCTAGTAACGGCAGGTGTATTTCATGGTGCAGCAACCACTTTTTATTATCCGTACACAATTTAATAAGGATTTTTTCACTTTGGAGCAGGCCATTTATTGTTCAAAGACCCACCTTGTACTTTATATTACGATACAGAAATTTGCTAGTAATTGCAGGTGTATTTCATTAGTGCAAAAACCACCTTTTATTATCCTACATAATTTAATTAGGTGTCTTTCACTTTGGCGCAGCCCTTTTTGTTCAAAGACCCACCCTGTACTTAGTTACGATAACAGAATTTGCTAGTAATTGCCAGGTGTAATTTCATAAGGTGCAAAACCACCTTTTATTATCCGTACACAATTTAATTAGGTGTTTTCCACTTTGCACAGGCCAATTTGTCAAAGACCCATACTTGAACTTAATTACGATACAGAAATTTGCTAGTAATTGCAGTGTATTTCATAGGTGCAAAACCACCTTTTATTATCCGTACACAATTTAAATAGGTGTTTTTCACTGGCGCAGGCCCTTTTGTTTCAAAGACCCACCTGTACTATGTTAGATACAGAAATTTCTAGTAATTGCGGTATATTTCAAAGGTGCAAAAAACACTTTTATTATCCATACACAATTTAATAATGAGTTTTTCCACTTTTGCAGCCATTTGTTCAAAGACCCCAACCTTGTACTTATATTACGATAAAGAAATTTGCTAGTATTGCAGGTGTATATTCATCAGGTGCAAACCACCTTTTATTATTCCGTACACAATTTAATAGGTGTTTTTTCACTTTGGCGCAGGCCATTTTTGTTCAAATACCCATTTTGAACTTATATTACGAATACAGAAAATTGCTAAGAAATTTCCAGGTGTAATTTCATAGGTGGCAAAAACCACCTTTTATTATCCGTAACAATTTAATTGGTGTTTTCACTTGGCGCAGGCCCTTTTTGTTCGAAAGAACCCACCCTTGTAACTTATGTTACGAACAGAAATTTGCTAGTAATTGTCAGTATATTTCAGAGAGTGCAAAAAACACCTTTATTCACACATACACAATTAATTAGTGTTTTGTCAACTTTGGCGCAAGCCATTTTTGTTCAAATAACCCATCTTGAACTTATATTAACGATACAGAAATTTGCTAGTAATTGCAGGGTATATATTTTTTTTCCAATACAAAAAGGGGGTGCAAAAAACCACCTTTTATTATCCGTCACAGATTTAATTTGTGTTTTTAACTTTGGCGCAGGCCAGTTTTATTCAAAGACCCACCTTGTATTTATATTACGATACAGAAATTTGCTAGTAATTGCAGGTGTATTTCATAGGTGCAAAAACAATCTTTTATTACCCGTACACAATTTAATTAGATGTTTTTCACTTTGGCGCAGGCCAGTTTTGTTCAAAGACCCACTTGTACTTATATAATGAATTACAGAAATTTGCATAAGTAATTACAGGTGTATTTCATAGGTGCAAAAAACCACCTTTATTTCCGTAACATAATTTAATTAGGTGTTTTTCACTTTGGCGCAGGCCAGTTTTTTTCAAATAACCCTCACCTTTGTACTTATATTATGATAAAGAAATTGGCTAGTATTGCAAGTGTGTTTCATATGTGCAAAAAACCCCTTTTATTATCCGTACACAATTTAATTAGGTGTTTTTCACTTTGGTGCAGCCCAGTTTTGTTCAAAGACCCATCTTGTACTTATATTATGAACCGCAAATGCTAGTAATACAGGTGTATATCATATGGTGCAAAACCACCTTTTATTTATCGTAACATAATTTTAATTAGGTGTTTTTCACTTTGGGCGCAGGCCAGTTTTGTTCAAAGACCCACCTTGTACTTTTATGTTTACATACAGTGAATTTCTAGTAATTGCGGTATATTTCATAAGGTGCAAAAAATACTTTATTATCCGTACACAATTTATTAGGTGTTTTTCTCACTTTGGTGCAGGCCATTTTGTTCAAAGTCTCATCTTGAACTTATATTAAACGATACAGAAAATTGCTAGAAAAATTGCAGTGTATATCATAGGTCAAAAAACCACCTTTATTATCCGTACACAATTTAATTAGGTGTTTTACACTTTGGCGCAGCACAGTTTTGTTCAAAGACCCACCTTGTACTTATATTATGATAAAGAAATTGGCTAGTAATTGCAAGTGTGTTTCATATGTGCAAAAAACCCCTTTTATTATCCGTACACAATATAATTAGGTGTTTTTCACTTTGGTGCAGCCCAGTTTTGGTTTCATCAGACCCATCTTGTACTTATATTAATGATACAGAAATTTTGCTAGTAATTACAGGTGTCTATCATAGGTGCAAAACTACCTTTTATTTCCTACACAATTTAATTAGGTTTTTTTCACTTTGGCGCCAGACCATTTTTATTCAAAGACCCACCTTGCATTTATTTTACATACAAAATGTGCTAGTAATTGCGGGTGTATTTTCATGGGGCAAAACCACCTTTTTTTTACCCGTACCAATTTAATTAGGTGTTTTCTTTTTGGGCACAGCCCAGTTATTTTCAACGACCTATCTTGTACTTATATTGGAACAAAAATTTTGCTATAATTGCAGGGTTTTTCTTTGGTAAAAAACCACCTTTTTTTATCCGATATCATTTAAATAAGCTGATTGTTTTTTTTTCGCCCAGTTTTTTTTCAAATAGCCCCCTTTCTACTTCTTTTTGGGATACAGAAATTTCTTAGTTACTGTTGGTGTATTTCATTGGTCAAAAACACCTTTGTTATCCGAAATTTTTAAATAGCGTATTGCACTGGTGCGGCCCAGTTTTTTTCAAATAGCCACTTTGTACAAAATTTCTGAATTGAAAATTTCTACAACTGTTTCGTTGTCATTGCGCACAAACAAATTTCTCACCTGTAATTTCTGAATAGTTTTTTTGCGCTCGTTGAATCTCAGTTGGCACAGATAACCACTTGTAAAAATTTTGTTAAAAACTATAAATTTCATATCACTGGCAGTTGAAATCCCTGGGACTGAAGGAAGAACACTGTTGATTTTGTCTTACTTTCTTCCACCAGACCGCATTTTTCACAGGGAAATTCGCTAAAACATTTTTCAGTTTCAAAAATCCTAGTTGGCTGAGGAAATTAAGGGATTTGAATACTGTGATTTGCCGCTTTAATAAGAGCCCGTAAAAAACTTTTATATACCTTTTTAAAATTTTTATCTTCTGAACATGGAGCGAAATGCAGGTGAACGAGCAAAGGGGGTGTAGAACATGGGGGTAGGGGTCCGGAGAAGGTGCTCCTTCCATGCTGGCGACAACACCAACCCAGCGATCGATTGCAGGACGCGGCCTTCATCGCGGGGCAGGGCCCTTTAAATTTTAAGTAACGAACATGTCGCCAATCGTTTTTCAGTGGTTAATGCAACCTGCACCAGCGCCCTTACCTCCTCATCCCCCCCAGTCACGGCCAAAATGTCGTCATCATCATCGTCAGCACCGCCCAACAAAACGAAGGCACCCAAATGTCGTCGTTACCCCCACTGTGGAAAATAATTTTTCTGAAGACCTTTTTGATAAAAAAATGCTTTTGGGGTCAGAAGGTTTTTCCCAAAGATAAGAGCCAAAAGAGGATGTTTTTGTCTGCCTGACCCCTTTTACTGTCCCCTCAGAGGAGGAGAAGGAAGCCGTCAATCAGCAAATTTCCCAGGTCCAACGCCTTGCAGTCCCTCTTGCTTGTAGCCCGCAGCTCCTGGATCAGAATGTCGACAAGGAAGTCACCTGTTTTTGAGAACGACATGCGGATTCAATGTGGTCTTTCAACAGAATTTGTTTTCGACCTTTCATCACGGCCAGGAAAAGGGCATGGGGTATGCAGCAGGGCTCCCGCCTAAAAGTGAGAGGGCGCGAAAAAGTTTCGCGGAATATTCCCCCACCCACGTCAGGGGAAACCCACTCCCCCCTTATCGCCGGGAAAAAGGTCCAGCCCTCAAGCCTAGACCCTTTTTCGGGGAAACCTCTGATTCCCCCCAGCGGTTATATGCCCCTGCGAAACGCATCAAAAGGGGGAAAGAACTTAGGTGTTAATCACCCCAACATTCTAGTCACATCACGAAAGGCATGAATTGAAATGGAGGGAACACTTGGCCAAAAAAGGCCCCACCGATGCCGGGTTCCAACCACTGCTCACCCCTTCTCCGCCCCTCCTTTTCTGCCACCACCCAAACGTTCCTCCTGTCCATTTTTAGATCATGATCAGGATCATCCCCGCTTCAGCCTCACCGCGCCCAGACCACACACCACCAAGACCCAACCAAACCCCTTTTCCCCCCACCATTTGATGACCGCACGCCTAAGCCCAATCAGCAGCCACCCTTCGTCTACCAGGTTTTGGAGCAGAAGAAAAAACTTTAACCCAAACCACCCCAAATCAAAAAACCTGAAAGTTGGCATTTCCAGGCTTTGCCCTTGGAAAAGTTCCTTTCCATCTGGTGGACACAGAAGGGTTTTTCCCCCACGCATGGCCCTTTACGCCCCCAATACCAGATCCAAGCAGGCATTTCTTTTCCAAAAAGCCATCCCGCCCTGCCACCCCGTTCACTAAAATTTTAAACCCGTTGTCTCATCAGGTCCGCAAAGTCCATCTGACCACCGACACATGGACTATAACACGGCCAAGGCCCCCTATATCCTGTGACGCCACTGGGTTAGTGGGGGGATGTCTCTGGTGGACGGGGGCTCTCAGGGCCCCTTTGGCGCAAACCCTTCAAAACCACAGGGATGGGCAGGATTCTTTTCCCCCAATCCCCGGTGGCATCATGTCCCAAAAACAGGCCGTGTTGAAATTTAAACTGTCTTGGAACTGTCAACACCAGGGCAGGGGCTGTGGACGGCTCTTCGTAAAAACCGAGCGCTGGCTGGGGGACCAAAACCTTTTGCCAGGGAAGGGGGGTCGATACCGGTCGAAAACTGCTGGCCGCCTTTAAGATCGGTAGCGAAAATCCCTTTCCGGCACATGTCATAAACCCTTGTCGCCAAAATTTCTAAAACGCTACCCCTGTCTGGGCGCCTGTGAGAAGGCTCGGGGGCTACTCACACTTTCCCCCATTTCCACCCTCTTCTCCCCCTGGGTGCGTTCAGTGTCAGCTGGCCTCCCCACAACCGCTTTTTGTTGATGTGGGAAAAGCTGGGTTCCCCCCCCCAGCTCCAGCGATTTTGACAGCAGCGCAATGCCCTTAGCAAAAGAATGACAATGGTCTACAAGCAGCGGTGCGGACCTCAGGGGGTTTTAGCCATCGAAGGAGGCAGTAAAGACTCTGCACCATCCTTGCCCTTTTGAAAAAAGCCACCAAAATGGCAGGTGGACAATGCCCTTGTCACATATATTTTAGATGATCGTTCTGGAACGATCGTTGAACACTCTGAAACATCAGTCCCACCCGACGGAGGGGGAAATGACCAGATGGGAACACAGAGCCTTTCCTCCGTCAAAAAAAAAGGGCCCCCCAGTTTTTTCAATTTTATCGGTTTCATTAGGCATGGTTTGGGGCCAGGGGTATCAAGGCGGCGCCTCAACTCTCAGGGGGCCTCACTGAGGGAAGTCTGGGCTTTGTTGAAGCTGGCCGAAGGAATGGAGGGGAAGAGGTATTCCTAGACACCGACGTTACCGACTCCCGCCTTGGAAAGAGGGTTTGGGACGAATTTGAGGCGGAGGGGGAAATAGGAAGATCAGTTTTCTAGTCCCCTCGACCCAGAGGGTTGGGAAATCAAGGGTCCACCTTTACAGATCTTGAATGCCAATTTCCTGCAACAAATCCCACTAAAGCAATAAAAAAAAACAACCCTTACGGTGCCACCCTCCTCACCCCGGAAAAACAAAAATAGACTTTTCCCCTCCCACCCAAAAAAAGAGTAAAACAGGAATTGGAGACCGTACTGATTGACAACTGAGACATCGTTGGTCGCTTCACTTCTTTAAAAAGTCACGTGGAACAACGCAGCAACTGATAGCAGAGAGCACCAATTACCGTTGCGGCACCCAGAACCCTAATTGGTGCCCTTTGGGCAATCTTTTTTTACCACCTCACCAACGCATTAATGCGGGCACACATACAACACACGAGACCGCTTAAATCATGGTGCTGACACGCGTCTAAACCCCGATTTTTTTGGATGTGTTCTGGACCCAAACGATTCTGGGTATCCAAAATGGATGAAGGCCCAATGTTGGCACCATAGAGGTGTTGTTGCCCACACCAGCTTCTATCTCCCGGGACCTTCAGCACAGTGGAGGATCATTACAAAACAAACGCATCGGGTTTTTCCACAGATAAGGTGATCGTTTGATTTCATAAAGATGAATCGGGCATGGATTATGAGATTTTTGGGGTCCCAATTCCCCAGGTCACCCATTAAATTTTCCGGTTACTTTTACATTCCTCTTCAAAAAGAAATGGGCCTCTTGAAAACTTTTTTTTTAAAAAAATCATTTCTTACTGCAATTTTTATTCTCATTCCCCAAAATCATTTTTTCTGGTTTTGCGGCGAGGGAATCTAAAAAAACGCAAGGTTTTCTTTAAAAAACCATTCCATTTACTCACTTTTTTTTAATTTTTTTGCATTTTTCAATGGGTTTGGGGGCGGTGCGTGAGATACAGCAAATCATGGCCCCTTTTAACAGAAATGTGGGTTTTTAATGGGGATTTCTATTCTTAATTTTTAACAGTGGCTAAGAAGTCATTTTATTATTTTTTTGGGGGGATGTTTGTGAGTCAGCTATAATCATGGGCCTTTTTTAACAGAAATGTGGGTTTAAGTGGCATTTTCTCCCTCACAATTTTAAAATGGCTGAGAATCATTTTTAAAAATTCTTTGGAGCATGTTTTAGTGAGATACAACTATAATCAGGCCTTTTGGAAAAAGAAATGGCTTCTAAAATGGCATTTTTCCCCCACAATTTTTAACAGTGGCTGGGTATTTTTACAAATTTTTTGGGGGCATGCGCTTTGAAAACAGCAAAACTACAGGCCCCATTCTATAAAATGTGGCTTCTAACAGACATTTTTTCTTTACAAATTGTCAAGAGAGGGTCAAGGGTCATGTTTTGAAATTTTTGGGGGGGATTTGCTGGAAAGCAGCTATACTACAGGTCCATTCTAAAAAATTTGGTTTTTAAAGACATTTTTCTTCACAATTTCAAGAGGGGCTCAAAGGGGATAGTGATGTCAAAAACAGGGAAAAGGTAGGACACTGTTTAAAGGACACATATTCAAAATGACTTGTTTTTCAAGATTTTAACATAGCTACAATCCCCCGTATGAAAAAACCCTTTAAATAAAAATTTAAAAAAAAGAAACAAGAGGGGGATCCATCCATTTTTAAAAATGTTTTTCAGAATTAAAAAACTAAAAAAATTTATGTACAAATAAATGATACAAATATTCCTCTGAATTGTACAAGGGAGGAACAGGAAGACTGGAACAGATGTAGGTTATTCAGAGGAACATTGTGTATGGAGCACATTCGCCACCCCAAGAACAGAGAAAATTTTCCCTCAACCATTGAGTAAAACGAGAAAAAGAATGCCAAGAAAAAAGGCACCTGGGTGAAACAGGAATGTCAACCACCAGCATCTCCAAGTCAAGCTAAATTGGTCCGCACTCATACAGAGGGGCAAGCGCTCTCGTAGAGGCAGAAATTTCTCTAGCGCTACCCAGGTCTTTACTGTGTACTGAGGAACGCTGGAGGTCTGAGCTCAAACTTCTGCTTCCACACTCTGCTTCAGCACGACTGTTTCGATGCTGCGTCATAAGGGCATTTTTTGCCGTGTTAATGGATGACGGACGCCTGCCTGGGCTCTCACCGCACCCAGTGTAGCTCGGGCACTGCTAGCTGAACCGCGTGTTAATAGATGACGAACCCACCCCTTTGGCTCTCACCGCACCAACTGTAACTCGGGCCCTGCTAGCTGAACCTTGTGTTAATAGATGACGACCCCAGCCCTTGCTCTCACCCCCCCCCACTTAAGTCCGCCCTGCCAGTTAAAACCTCGTGACCCACTTTACAGTTCCCCCCTTGTCAGTAATTTTCCTCCAACTCACTTGACAGTAGAATGAAGGATTTTCAGACAGGCCTCGTTGACCTACTAGGGACATCTGTTTCGTTTGCTTCACATTCTAATGTCATAGTGGAACAATGTCACCAGTAGAATGCAAGTAGCTCAAGAAGCAGCTGTAATGGAGAACAAGTGGATTATAATAAAGTTAATTTCTAATTTAGAAATTTTCTGCTGATGGGCCATAATGGCACCTCTGCGCGTTTTAGGCTCATGCTGCAGACCAGGACATGGTTAGTCAATGTCCAGTTTAACTGAAATGGTGGTTGAAAGACTCCTTTTTCCAGCACTTTTTAATCTGTGGGTCAGACAGGTTTTGGGGTCATGCTGCGGTCGAGGACAGGCATAGTCAATGTCCTGTTCAACTAAAATGTTGGTTGAAAGACTCCTTTTTCCGGCACTTTTTAAATCTGGGGGTCATGCAGGTTTGGGGCTCATGCTGTGGCCCAGGACAGGTATAGTCAATGTCCAGTTCAAATAAAATGGTGGTTGAAAGACTCCTTTTTCTGGCACTTTTTTAATCTGGGGGTCATGCAGTTTCGGGGCTCATACTGTGGCCCAGGACATGGATAATCAATGTCCAGTTCAACTAAAATGATGGTTACAATAATACTGCCTTCTGGCACTTTTTAGTTTGTGGGTCATGCAGGTTTAAGGGTCATGCTGTGGTACAAGACAGGGATAGTGAATGGTCTGTGACTTTTTTTCTGTGACTTTAAAAAGTGTGTTGCCTAAGATGTAGCACGTATTCAGTTTGCTGTTGTGGATGTTAATTCCAGCTTCTCCAGCCCTGTTTGGGTGTAAGAATGAAGGTGTTGTTCCTCTCCCATACACTTTAATGGTCATCGGCGATAATCTATTATCAACTATCGGATATCGGCATGATAATTGACAATATCGACTATCGACCCGATGACGATAGTCGACGCAATCGCTCATCACTAGTACTAACTATTAAATAAATTTCAAATACATTTGAATACATGTGTATACATGTGTTATGTATCCACTCTTTTGGCTAGCTAATCATCAGACAATCCTGACCCTTTTCATTCCTTCTGACAGATGAAAAGAAGCGGAAAACCAAACATAGTGGCAACGTCATAGAGTGGTTGAGGGTGGAAACAGCATTCGGAAACCATAGGGTGTTCCAGTGAGACAGCGGTCAGTTGACAGCAGCCTGAGTAGGCCACAGAGTGGCACAATGACAAAATCTGGAGGTGGCAGCAACATCAGGAGCCCACAGAGTGGCACAATGAAAAATTCTGGATGTGGCAGCAACATCAGGAGCCCACACAGTGGCAGAATGACAGAGTGCAGAGGTGGCGGCAGCAGCAGCTGCAGCATGAGGTCAGAGAGTGGCACAATGACAGAGTGTGGATGGTGGGAGGCAGATGGAGCAATTGGCAGCAGATGTGTGGCATTAGGTGGATGGCAGCATCAGAATAGTGGCCATAAAGGACATGTACTGGCCCTGACTGTAGTTACAGCTCTACACATCCGCGCTGTTGTGCACCTTGGAAGACACCAATAGGCTCAAGGACTGACCCACCTTCTGTTCTTAATATTTCTGCAGGGTTGGTACTGCCTTTTTCGAAAAGAAATAACGGCTTGGGAATCTCCACCTCTGCCCGACACAAGCCAATAGTTCTCTGAATGGTGCAGAGTCCACCACTTGCAAAGGGAGGAACTGCAGTACCAACAACTTGGACAGGAGCATGGTCAGCTTCTGCACCTTTGGATGGTTGGCCGCATACTACTGCCTCTTGGCATTCGCCTTGGTAAACGACTGCTGGTGCCACGAGTGGCAAGGAGCAGGAGCATCTGGACTGGTACATGATGGGAAAGGCAAACAGCTCCCTTGAGCAGAGGTAGTGGAGCCTTGACTGGCTGCAATGGCATGCGTGCCACTGGGCACTGGGCACTGCTGCTGCTGTTGCTGTGGCAACAGGATGGACTACCACTCCCAGGCCACTGAATGGTGAAGCTGCATGTGTTGATGCAGGGCCGTGGTGCCAACGTTAGGTCCCTGGACACGCTTCACTTTCTGCCCACAGATTCTATATATACACATGTTTGGCTCCTCTGATGTCTTTGCAAAAACCTGCCACACCGTCGAGTAGGTGATTTTACCGCCAACGCTCTGCACTGAGTGACTACTACCGCCGCTGCCACGGTGAGCACCTGTGCCGCTACTTTCTTGGACCTGCAAAGCGGGTGGTCTACCCCATAGAGGTTTATCTCCCGACCTCGCACTGCTGCCATCCTGCTGACTCACGGCCACACTAAAGACTTGCTGGCTGCACCACTGCCTGACACGCAACCTGACACGCAACCTGACGCCCTCTTTTCCCGATGATGATGATGAAGCCCTTGCTTCAACCGGCTCCCAAGTGCTATCGGCTACATTGTCATCGATTTTTGTTTGTCCATCAATGCTGTCCTCCTCAATGGTCTCGGTATGCAGAGCCTGACCTCTCGCAACATAACCTCCCATGCTACTCTCCTCATCACTACTTGCTCGCTTACTGCAAGAAGCAGCATATGTCTGCCCCACCGCTTTGCTGCCAAGTACCTTCTGACTGTCCTCAAATAGTTCGTCCTCGCTCTATAGTGGTGCAGAACCTAGACTACATAGTAGTTCTCTGATTGAGGGAACTGAACGAGAAGGTGGGCCAGTCTTTGAGCCTGTCGCTGTCTTCCAAAGTATATATAGTTTTGATGCAATATTTTATGATTTTTGTGTTGTTTGGATTATTTATGCTTTGTAAGTGACATTGGTGGGTGATTCTTGTTAACGTTATGTACTGAAGGAGTAATCTGTCTCTGTTCTATCTAGTCTCTGCGAGACTTGTAAGTTAGTCTTCCAGAGAATAAATTGTTATTGAACACTGATAAAGGTGTAAATTTAGTACTAATGAAGAATATTGGATACCTACTTAGTATTCATGATTTTTCAATTGACCCAACATAGTTTCTTGATTCTAGGTCCTGCCATCCGCTCTGGTCATTGCAATGGGAAGCCCTTGTGCCCTCACATATGCCAACCTGTTCCAAACCTGGGATTGAGTTATGATGTTCTGACAGCTTAATGTTCACTATATTAATTAGTTTCTAAAATACCCTATAGAACACCCAATGGAATTCAGGCGTCTATGACGCAAAAATACACACACTCTATTTGCCTCCAAATTAACCCACTAACAACAGGCTAAATTAACCCTTGGATATAAATTACCCTACAGAAAAAAACAGGTGAAATTGAGGCGTGTATGGGGTAAAAAAAACACACACCCTGTATTTGACTCCAAATTAACCCCCTTACAACAGGCTAAATTAACCCTTGGATATAAAATACCCTGCAGAAAAATACAGGTGAAATTGAGGCATATTTTGGGAAGAAATACACCCACCCTGGACTTTAGGGAGAATACCTCACAAACTAAAACAAAATGATAATGCTGGTAGCGTTAAATGTGTGCAACTGAATCACTTGTGAAGCTCTTTGGCCCCAGTCGCTGATAAAAGCAGTTTGTTGTATAATGTTTTATATAAAGCAGCAGATACAGAACGCTGGTTGAGGTAGAGGTATGCAACTGACACAGACTTCTGGTGGTCTTCCACCCCCTCCCTCCAGTCGCTGATAAAAGCAGTTTGTTTTATAATGAATTCAGTAGAGCAGCAGCTAGATGCTTATGCCAGGACAGATTGTGAGAAGTGTGAGAATTTAAGATGGCGTCCATATTTATAGGGCTGTGACGTCACAGAAGCCCGCTGGTCGCTGATTGGCTTCATGTCTGGACATGTTATTGTTCCTTTCTTCCTCCCACAGTTCTCTGCCTCATGTCACGCCATGTGCTTGCGGCCATATTACCAATAAAAAAGAAGTTTTGTTCCTGCGAAGAGCCCTAAATTTCGGCTTCGTGCAGAACCGAAGTTTTCCTGAAATTCTAAACGAATTCCACTTCGTTAGAATCGATTCACCCATCTCTAACACTTACTTAGAAAATTGGTGACATGTTCAATACTTATTTTACCCGCTGTACATAATAAATAAAAACAACATAAAGCGGACAACCCCTTTAAGTAGCATTATATAATCTATGTTGTTGTGATCTATCATCTTGAAGTTCTGGAGGGCAGGAGTTGCTATAGAACTTCTTTCTTATTAAAGAATATTTTGATTTTATGCAAAATACACTTATTCATTTTACAATGAAAAGCTACGCAGCTAACAAATATATATTGTGTTTTTAATTTCTTATTATGGTACACGGTAAATCACTGCATGGAAGCATTAATTATTTGAATCCACAGAATCCCGTCCTAATCAAATACCATCAGAACTGGAGTGTTAAAACTTGCATGTTATAGCATTACGGTTTTTAGGTTTAGATTATATTGCTAAAAGAAGCATTTTCTGTGTTAGTTCTCCAGTTCACATCCCATCCAACATCTACCCTTTTTTTCTAAAAGGCCTTTACGACAAACTCAATAGAGTATTGATTATACCATGCTACAAAAAATGTTAAAAAACATAACCCAAAAATGCTAGCGTGAATGCATTTGGGGAACAGTCTTTAGTCTTACTATGACTTAAAAATGACAAGAAAACCTGTAACAGAATAGTGTCCATTTTACATAATAGCTTTCATTGATTCAAAAATGTTCATGTGGCACAAGATTTTAAAGATTTAGAGATTAAAGGGGTTGTCTCACCCTACTGTTTCACAGAGCCACAGCCAGCCTCTCACTTCCTGGTCAGGCTGTGGTGGGTTACGCGGGATTTGACATATTACTTCCTGTTTCAAAAGAGCCTTAGAAGGACATTAGTGCCAGAGGTTTGTAAACAGCAGTGCACAAAGTTACAGAGTTCTAAAGGCTTAAAAGTTGGCAGTAAGTTATGTAAAGAAGCTCTGTTTGCAAATAACTAGCAGCAGGTAGTGATGTCACAATCCCGGCCTTTGCTAGAACCTGTCGAGCTTGGGGTTTTGGTCATTTTACTAGGGAATTGTGTGCAAAAGCAAATGATAAGACCCTAAAGCAAAATCAAAAAAAGTAATGTTTTTGGATTTAGCTTTATTACTTTTGTCTATATGTTTAAAAATTTACTAATAAATGGGAATACCCCTTTAATGACTATGTTCACCATTGCAACAACATGTGAGATATTGTCCAAATCATCTAAATGAAGCAACTTTACATTGCATTATAGTTTTAATTTAAGATATAGCCATTTTTTTAACCCTTCTTTGTAAATTTAAATGATTTCCATGGTAACAGATAATAAAAATATGTAGTCCGATCTTATAGTCATACTACCTTTTATCTGTCAGCTACTTCTTAAAAGATATCTTTAATAGGTAACAGATAATTTTGAAGGGGGGCACAAACTGTAATGAGATCTACTCAGAACAAAATGTAATATATTTTAATATGAACTACTTAGTTACTAAATATTTTATTTAGTTTTATTAAATCTAGAAATCATGTATTGAAGCACAAAAAAATCTCCTACTTTATAACTGACATTCTGATTTCATAATTTTAGCAAGTTTAGAACTTTGATAAATATGACTAAAATAATGGAACTTAAATATATGTATAATTATATATTACCACTATGTCTATTCACGTTAGATGAAAGTTAGCTGAGGCTGCTGATTGTTGGTGTACAACCCCAACATCCATCAGGGGGTTGTCCCAAATCCATGCCATGTAAGATATAAGGGCCTCATGTATGAAAACTGTCTAGGTCTAAGACTTTTTTTTTTTTTTTCTGCCTATAGCAACCAGAGCTCCCCTTTTATTGCATATAGTGCTCTGTAAAAGTGAAAGGGGAGCATTGATTAGTTGCTATGGGCAACAAAGAAAGTCTTAGACCTAGATAGTTTTAATTAATGTCCCCCTAAGTCTCAGTTCAAAACATATTGTCATTGTGTTCTTTTTTCCCAGTGAAATTTTCTGGTTTTGGGGTCCCTTTTGCGGGAAATTTTTCCCCAAATGTCCCTTTTTGCGTAGAGAGATAGAAACATTTGGTTTTTGGTGTCTGGGGATTTTTTTTTTCATTTTTGTTTTCCAACTCTTCCCTGGTGGTATGCCTGTATAAATATACCTTTTAAATTTAAAATTTAATTTACTCTTTTTTGACAACCTTTTACCTTTGTGGTTACAAGTAGAGATGAGCGAGCAGTAAAAAGTTCTAGTTCGATTAGAACCTCGAACTTTAGTGTGTTCGGTTCGAGGTTCTATTCGAACTCGAACCCCTTTAAAGTCAATGGGAGAAGATGTTCTGGTTAATTTTTATACCTATACAGGTGAGGAGAAGCTGTAATTACCTCCATAACGAAACTGGATGCATGGAAAACTTTGTAAAGGGAATTTTGGTTTAAGACGGCGGAAAAAAAAAAACGAGAGCCCAAAATACTTAATTCCTTTCTTGGTAATGAAAAGATGGGGGTAGTTTTGAAGCAGGGGGCCCGTACTATTTGGGGTGCACCCCCTGAGGGGTACCAAAAGCCCCATACACATAGGAAATTTGGAAACTGTGTGTTATACAATTACTGAACCCCCAAAAATCAAAAACTGAACTTTGGGGGAGGTATGATTTAGAAAATTTTTCCAAGCTCTGTATAAATATTTTCTGTAAGAAGTTAGGCATTATGTGACCCCTGCAAGTGCACCAAACAAAAACAGTTTGGTGTGGAAAGTGCAGAAAGAATACCAAATTTCCCTAACAGGGATGTCTATGGAGGGGAAAATGTTTTTACAAAAATAAGACCCCAAAATCTGTACGGGTACAGAGCCTAAAAATGGTGTTCACAAGGCAATACAGTGAAAAATAAAACTGGTCTTGTTTTAAGCGGGGGGCTTTTGGGGGGTTTTTCCCTTTTTTTTTGCATCCAACGTTGATGTTTTTTGAAAACTTTCGTTGTGTCTCATTGATTGGAGGGCCTGCCAAAAAGTGCCCAGAAAAAAGGTGTTGGATCCCCTTTTAAAAAAAAAAAAAAAAAAAAAAAAAAAACCCCCCCCCCCCCCCCCCCCCCCTTTTTTTTTTTAAAAAAAGTGGGGGAAAAGGCATTTGGGGAAAACGAAACTAGACAAATGCATGTTAAACAAAACTTTACCAAACGAACAGAAAATGTTCGTTTTAAATTTTTAAATAGAATTTAACGTTTAGAATGGTTCGATCAAAAGTAGTTATAAGTCTTAACATTGTCAATTTTCCTTGAAAGTCTAATTTTTTGTCCATTTTGTACATCTCCGTTACTGTTTTTAAAGGGTTCAGGATATTATAATCCAAAAAGTGGGAAAAAATAGGTATTGATTTGAAAAACAAAAATGTCCTTTAGTGTGAGGATTACGTTACTATCGTCATGGGTCGATGTCGATTCGGCAATTTTCAATAAGATACCCAAAAGTCATAATAATTATCCCCGATGACCATTAAAAAGTCTTGGGAGAGTAACAACACCCATTCTTTCACCCAAACGGGGATGGAGAAGCTGGAATTAACATCCACAACAGCAAACTGTATACGTGCTACATCTTAGGCAAAAAATTGGGTTTATAAAAAGCCACAGAAAAAAAAAATCACAACCATTTTACTACCCCCCCCCCTGTCTTGTACCACAGCATGCCCCTTAACCTGCATCACCCACAAATTAAAAAAGTGCCGAAGGCGTATATTTGAACCACATTTTTTACAAAAAATGGAAATTGAAATATCCCTGTCCGGAACGCAGCATACCCCCAAACCCTGCATGACCCCAGATTAAAAGTGCCGGAAAAAGGGGTTTTTTCAACCCCCATTTTATTTTTAAAGGACTTTAACATAATGCCCCTGTACCGCAGTATGACCATTAACCTGTCTGACCCACGATTGGGGAAATTACTGGGGGGAAAAGGATCTTTAAACCCACCTTTTTAGTTGAACTGGACATTGACTTACCTGTCCTGGCCCCGCAGTATGCCCATTAAACCCTGAATGCCCCCAAAATTTAAAAAAAGGCCCGGGGAAAAAAGGATTTTTTTAAACCCAAACCTTTTTATATTAAAAGGGAATTAACTATATCTGCCCCTGTACCGCGTAAAAACCCATTAAACCTGTCTGACGCACAGTTTTAAAAAGTCCCGGAAATGGAGTCTTTAAAAACCAATTTTAGTTTCTTTGGACATGACATCCCTGCCTGGGCCAAGCATGACCCCAAAAATTTTGACCCAGATCACAAAGTGGCACTATGCTTTTTGTACTGACTCTCTTTTAGAAATTTTTTTTGGTAACTGACATTTTTTACAAAATTTTTATTTGGGAAAAGTTTTATTTATATTTTTAAATTAATATATTTTTGATTTTTTTCAAGTTGATAAATAAAACATCCCCCCGGGATAAAAAAAGGGTTTTTTTTGGCACTATCAATCACTGTGGGACTACAAAATTGTTGTATTCAAATTTTAATGCAAAATGATCTATCAACAAAATTTTTTCTGACCAAAAAAGGGAAAAAAAAAAACCTTTCTGAAATGTAACGGATAATAAAAAGGGTTTTTTTTCACCATCAATTCACCCCGTGGTGATACTAAATTGCTGTTTTTAAATTTAACTGCAAAATAGCTCTTTTTGAACAAAGTTGACTGCCAAAAAATGAAAAAAAACCTTTTGAAAAAGTATACGGATTTTAAAGGATTTTTGGCACCTATCAATACACCTGTGGTGACTACAAAAGTTGTGAATTCAAATTTAATGCAAATGGCTCTATAAACAGTGCCTCGCCAAAGTGAAAAAAAAAAGTATTTAATGTATATGATAAAAAAAAAAGGGATTTTTTGGCACCTTCAACCTGTGGTGACTACAAAATTGCTGTTTCAAATTTAAGTGCAAGGGGGGCTAATATCAAACCAAAGCTGGATTGGGCAAAAATTTAAAAAGAACACCCATCTGAAATGTTAATATGAGAATTTAAAATGGGGTTTTGCACCTAACAAAATAGACCTGCAGTTTCTAGAAAAAAGTCTGTATCCCAATATAAAAGGCAATGCCAAAGTCTAAAAAAATTTTGGTGCAATATCCAGTTCCTTTTAGAGTTTTCTGTGTTCGCCCCGGGGCCCCCCCCGCTCCCCCCCGTGACTTTAACGTAGTTGCTCCTTTTTAAAAATTTTCTGCCCCAATACCTAAAAACTGCAAATTTTGTCTAAATAATTTAAGGATCACGATAAAAAGTAGGGTGTCTTGTGAAAAAAAAAAATAATTTCGCTGAGCTGTTTCTGAGTTTTTGGACAGGGCAGAGCACACGTCCTATTGCTATGGACGCTGAAGACACTGACCTTAACAGAAGGGGTTTCTATGTAAAAAGAGGATGTGATTTTTCCCGCCCCAAAGCAACCATACACATCCCAGTCATGACGTGCCCCACACACCCCTGATATTCTGTAAGTGATTTGTGGCGCCAAATGCAGGGGCGGCGAAAAAAGGTGCAATTTTTTAATAGTTATGCCCAAAATTTTAAACCCAAATTATTTGGGTATTAAAAAAATTTTCCATCAAGAAAAAACCGTGCCTTTCAACTTTTTTCGAAAAAATAATGCTCCCAAAAACCAGTATCTTATCTGATTTAAATATAAAAAAAATTAAAGTGATAGATTCCACTTTAAGCTGTTTAGATAGCTAATTATATTTTAGGTTCTTTAAAACAAAGAACTCCTATTGTGTTTTTTTACTAATAGTTTGGGCATTTCTTATGAATGCAACTGATTTTGTTTCCAGTTATTTTCATCCCCACATTCCAAGACCTTTTTTTATTTTTTTTCCCTTTTTACACAGCCATGTTTTTAAAGGATTGGGTGACAAACATTGCCCGAAAACGCCGACCGTTTATATCCGGGGGGGGGATCCCCGGGGCCCCCGCAGGCACAGATGGCAAAAGCGGGGTGGGTAGTCGAAGTGAGGTCGGATAGGGGGCTGATAAAGGATGCTGCAAATGAACATAAGACAGAGTCCCGACATTTTCCGAATAATTAGCCCGAGGGGAAGGTACAGGGCAATTACAACAGGTAAAGGGGGTCAAGCTCAGTCAGAAGCAACAACGAACTTTAAAAAGAGTAAAGGGAGGAGGTTCCTTAAGTAGCCGGGGGCAGAGGTTAAGGGGAAAAAGGAAAACTTTCTCAAAAATGCGGTGCAGGGACGCGCGCGTTTTCCCTGAGGGAGCAGGTGTGCGCACAGGACGCCAGGGACTGGGGGGAAGCAAAATGGGAGGGTTTGCATGGAAGGGGCCAGGAAGGTGCGTACAGAGAACCAGGACACCATGTGATTCGCAGCACGGCCGGGGGCTTGGGGACAGGGCACGCCGACGTCTTGGCGTGAACCGTTGACAGTACCCCCCCCCCTTAAGCCCCCTCCCCTCCGGGCTAGCCGGGTACCCCCAAAACGCTTGGGGTAACCACCTCCTCCCCAGTACCCGGAGCCGTCTTCGGGAGGGTCCGAGAGTCCCGGGTAACTTTTGGAACCTGGGGGGGAAGAAGCAGAAATAGTAGGAGGGGTGGGGTGGGGGGGGAGTCAGAGGTGTCTTTGCAGACCAGAGGCTCTTCCGCCACATGGTTCTTCCATTGGCAAACAGAACATACGGAGAAAACGGGTGGGGAGGAACTGCTCCAGATGGGGGGGCTTGAGGCAGCGGGGAGTGGCACTGCTTGCCCCATTGACAAACCCCGCCCGTTTTCCAGTCCAGGATGGGGGGTGAAGCTGGAACCATGGCAACCCCCAAACAAACTGGAGAGATGAAAATTGGCAGGATTTAGAAGGGATGTCCTCTTGGTGGGAACTTCCAATTTTAGAGCACAGGCTGGGTTGCGAAACTGGACTGGCTCCTTTAGGTTTTCCCCCTTAACGGGTAAAAACGGGTAAAGTGGTTTTTCCGCGGGAAACAGGCAGGCAGAACTTCTCCAACAGGGAGGTATGAAGTTCTCGGAAGGCCGGGGTCAGAAAGCAGGAACTTCGGAATCACCAGATGAAAAAGTAGGGGGCTGGAGGGTCAAACGGGAAAAAAAGGCACACCCCGTTATTCAGGGTAACTTCACCCACAACCGGTGCTGAGGTTCCCGGGGCGCAGGGGGGAATGGGGGAGTTTTTAAGGTAAATGACGGGTACCCAGCATACAGGACTGGTTTAAGCTGCCACGGGCCGTTCCTCTTGGGAGATAATGCGGTTGACCTCAAGGCTATCTTGGGAAAAAAGCAGGGGTCGGCAAGTTGGGCTCGAGGTTTCAGGTACAAAGCTGGAGGGGTTGCAGGCCGGGTGGGCATGGCTGCTGGGTTATTCAAGCTCCCTCTCAGCAAACGGAGTGTCCGGGTAGCAAGAGCGATGAGGTCCCGGGTGGTAGGTAGGTCCCGACCAGCAACTCGTCCTTGATGCGTCCATCAAGGGCCCCCCCGAATGCACAATGAGGGCTCTTGTTCCCGGAAGTCGGAGGGCCCGGGGCGGAACTGGATGGCATACTGGCCCCCGGGGAGTCGCCTTGACGGAACCCGGACAGAGATGAAGCGCAGATGTTGCGCCCAGGGAGCTCAAAGGTTTTCCGGAAGGGTTCAGGAACCCCGGGGGTCCCCCCCTCAACGGATACCCCTTTCTCCCCCGAGGGGGAGACCCCGGGCCAAAGGTTACCTGAGACAGGTGATATGAAGGCCACCCTTGGGACGGCAGGTGGAATGATGGGCCAGGACTCAAAGTGGGTGGCATGGTTGAGGAAGCCGCGAACGTATGAGGGTCTCCAAATAACGGGGAGGCAGAGGCAGGTGCAGGCTGGGACTGGTCATACAAACAGGAGGGGAGCCACAGCAGAGGCGAGCAGTTGTAGGGTCAATGCAGACACAATTCATCCAACGGGTGATGAGCGTCTGAGCTTCTGAAAAAATTCCAGGGGAAGCCCCTGAGGGTCACAAAGGTACTATTCAGGCAAGTCACTCCGGGAGGATCCATTTTAGTATGGTCAGTTCGTACTGTAACGGATTGGCGCTGCAAACATATGCCCCAAGGCCGCCTTGAATCCGGGGTGGATCCTCGGGCCCCGCAGGCACGATGGCGATGAGGGGTGGGTAGCGAAGTGAGGTCTGGATACTGGAGGTATAAACGGATGTGCAGTGAAATAAGACAGATCCCCGGGCGGTGCCAGAATATATTTAGCGCAGGTACAGGAAAAGGGCAGATGTACAACAGGTAAGGGGTCAAGCTCTAGTGCAGAAGACAACAACGAACTGACAAAGAGTACAGGTAGGAGGTTCCTTAAGTAGCCAGGGGTCAGAGGTTACAGGGCAGGAACAGGAAGACTTTCTCAATAAATGCGGTGCAGTGACGCGCGCGTGCCCCTAGAGGGAGCAGGTGTGCGCACAGGACGCCAGGGAGCTGGAGGAAGCAGAGATGGTGAGGCTTCAGCAGTGGAAGATGCCAGGACAGGTGCGTGCAGAGAACCAGGGACACCAAGGGATGTCGCAGCAGCGGCCGGGACATGAGAGACACGGGCACGCCGACAGTCCATGGCGTGAACCGTGACACATGTATAGCCTTCTTCTTTTCAGAACTAGCTGTATTATTTCAGAGGTAAGATTTAATTTACCATATTAGGTGTTGCAAAACTATTAGAAAATTATTTGTAGGTTTGAGTGGATAAAAAAGTAAATGTTTTAATTTTATGGCATTGAGGCTTCATTTATGTTATATTTTGTCCTCTGACAGTGGTATCTGTTATCTTGATGGATATTATAGATAGAGGCCAAAAGCATGATGTGAACGGGCCCTATCAATATGTGCGGTAAAAATTACATGTCAACTTAATTCTGCTGCTCAGTTTAATTACAGTGACATCGAGTTTATATAGTATTTGTTATACTTTTTTTCGACTCAAATATCTATTGAGATACATTGAGATATAAATTAACAATCCAGATGAAGTAAAACCATGTAATCTCACATAAACAATGCCTCACCATATTTCAAGAGTGCAGCCTAACAAAAGAAAGATTAAGATCAGTTGGGTGATTAAAGATCATCTACTGTTCAGTGCAATACTGCCAAACAAACTTAAAAACACAGTCATACACACCATAGGTACCTTAGAGGAAATGAAGCATAAAAAATAAAGTAGAATAAAACAAGGTAGAGTAGAGTATGGTAAAATGAAGATAAGGAAATAGAGGAAGGCCATAGAGAATTCACGAACACCAGAAATAAATTAGAGCATTGTTCAGGTGAACCTGTCCGGAGTGGGAAAAACTTAAGAACAGAGCCATGCAAAAGGGTAACCCAAGGGAAATATGAGAGAGTCATATCGAAATTGACAGGTAGTTTGGGGATGATTTGAATGAAGACCAATGGAGCTATGTTTTGTAGTATCAATCAAACTGCACAGGGTTCTCAGCACCAAGCACTTTATTCTTTGAATGAAGGTAATTTCCGTATACCAATCCTGGAAAGATGGAGGGACTGAAGATCTCCACCGTTGAGGAATTATAGTTTTGACAGCCTGAATGAGATGTCAAAGAAGGTATCTCTTATAGCATTTGTTTTTTAGTTATGTTTTGCTACTTTTTTATTTTTTTTATTTTACCGATCTCATTTTCTGGAAGGGTGTAATAAGTGTATAAACATGGATAGTCTAGTGGCCTTCACTAGGCTTTTCTCTGCAATCAGGGGCGTCGCTAGGCAGATTTATTCGGGACACGAGCCCCGAATAAATCTGCCTGTGCCTCGAATGTCTGTGGCTCCAGGCTGCTGCTGTGGGCCCGGAGCGCTCCTTGGTGCGGGCACCGCCCGCCGATCTCTCTGACTGTGCGTTTCACAGCGGCCGCGCAGTAAGAGTCGGAAGAAGACAGGACGGATCGTTCCCGTCCTGTCTTCTCCCCCATATGTATCAGCGCTAGCTGAGTGCTGTACATACACATCGGCGTCGCAGGGGGAGTGACGCTTCGCTTTCCTCATGCCCCCTGCGACGCTGGGATCTCCTAAGATGGCAGCTCTGCTGGCCTCGGAGGTCCCAGACCCTGTGTGATGGCGTAAGCAGCGTGGTGATGTCTCGCTGCTTATACCGTTCACCAGCTCCCGGACCTGGACACGCGGACCGTGCTGAGGTAAGTAGCTTTTATTTATTTTATTTTTATTAGGAAAGAGGGCATATTACCTGTCTATGGGGGCATATAACCTGGATATGGGGGCATATTACCTGTCTAGGGGGGCATATAACTGGATATGGGGGCATGTTACCTGTCTATGGGGGCACATTAACTGGTTATGGTGGCACATTACCTGTCTATGGGGGCATATTACCTGTCTATGGGGGCATATCACTGGCTATGGGGGCATATTACCTGTCTATGGGGGCATATTACCTGGCTATGGGGGCATATCATTGGCTATGGGGGCATATTACCTGTCTATGGGGGCATATTACCTGTCTATGGGAGCATATCACTGGCTATGGGGGCATGTTACCTGTCTATGGGGGCACATTACCTGTCTATGGGGGCATATTACCTGGCTATGGGGGCATATTGCTGGCTAAGGAGGCATATTACCTGGCTATTGGGGCATATTACAGGCTAAAGGGGGCATATTACCTGTCTATGGGGGCATATTACCTGGCTATGGGGGCATATTACCTGGCTATGGGGGCATATTACTGGCTAAAGGGGCATATTACTGGCTAAAGGGGGCATATTACTGGTTAAAGGGGACATATTACCTGTCTATGGGGGCATATTACCTGTCTATGTGGGAATATTACCGATTAAAGGGGACATATTACAGGCTATGGGGGAATATTATTTGGCTACGGGAGCATATTACCTGGCTAAAGGGGGCATATTACCTGGCTAAGGGGGCATATTACCTGGCGAAAGGGGGCATATTACTGGCTAAGGGGGCAGTAACCTGGCTACAGGGGGCATATTACTGGCTACAGGGGGCTAATAACCTTGCTACAGTAGGCAAATATTTACATACAGGGGGCCTATAACTACCTAAAGGGGCCTATATAACTGTATAATAGGGATCTATATTTCTACTTATATTTGTATTCTGAGGCCTATATAACTACCTTTCTACTTAATAGGGGAACGAGATACCTACCTATTGGGGGACCTAACTAACTGAGGACTGCCTACCTAGTTTGGGGTTGTACCTACATATTGCCTCAGGGAATTTCACTACTTCCTTTATTGGTTTACAAAACAAGACTAAAACTTTGTGCACAAGTGGGAGCCCCATTGCCGTTTGGGACACAAGGGGGTAATTATTACCATTTGTACAGAGATAGGAATTTTTAGAGAAGTGCTGATACAGTGAAGAATCTAAGATGTTTGTTTTGCAATTTTTTCAGTGAAGAGGCATGGCCAGGAGAAGTCGTCATGGTGCCTGGGACAGATGGAAAAGAAGAAGAGAAAGAGAATGACTCTTCAGAGGCGTCTCCTGTAAGTCGCCAAATGTAACTCAGTGTAATCACTTATATTTCTGCTGAGCCTACATACAACTAGTATCTACCACTATATGATCACTGTATGGCGGTAATATACGTCTTCAGAGCCTGTGTACAGCTGATAGTCACATGTGGTGGTCGCATTCAGTGATAGTCTGACAGTTTTATTTGATCCTTAAGTAGTAATAGTTTTGGGTCTTGGTTTTTTTAGTAACAATGAGTTGTCTGGTATATTTGCTGCATGTATAGGTGTATTATTTGGTGACTTATTTGTAAGGTATTACATTGTCATATGTAGGTGAGAGGTGAGGGGCTTTGAAAATGCAAATCTGTCAGGGCTTATTTCATTGTATAGTGACTGCTGAGGAGATGGACGGGATCTATGTTGAATGTGCAGAAAATTAGTGAAAGGAACAGAAGGTTTTTCTCTGTAAAAACACATCGGCAGCTCACAATGTGGCTTGAAAAATGGCGTGTGCCCCATCCCTACTCAGAAAAACTTAAGGGCCCGAGCCCTGGATGTTTTGGGACCCTAGCAATGCCCCTGGCTGAAATGACAATTTAATGGCAACCATGTTGTGGTGATTGGGTGATAAATAATGCCTTTTCTTTATGTACAACCCCTCATATACCATAGTCACTATTGACTGCGACATTGAAAGGGTTACACAAACAGAATCAGTGTTATCGCTAATTCTGACCACTGTAATCAGCTGTAAAACAGCTTTATAGCACAGCCAGATATGGAGCGGACTCAGCTCCTGAGCCCATGCTGTATTTTTCCATTACACTGTCACCAAGGGTTTTAAGCAAGAATATCACTGGTGAAATCTATACAAGGAATCCCTAATTCGGAGTTTGCCTTTACATCAGTCATCAGTTATACTGTATTGTACGCTAATAGATTATGTTTTATTTATTGAAACATCACTTTTGTATTTTATAATATTTAAAATAAATATGTTTTAATAAATTGTTACTTTGGTTGAAACAAGCTAGACTTTAACTACACAAATATTTCACTTGCCTTTAAATGCATAGTAACACTTTCCATTGAATGCATTTCATCATCTCACCATTGTAAAACCCTGATTATTAGCCACTGCAGGTCTGAATGTTCCAAATCACAACAAAGGCCTACAAAAATAGAGGCTTTGTAATTTCATCCACATCTATTAGTTCATTACATTTGATTCTGGCACCTTTCCCAATCTACTACATTACATTACAAAGGGAATTTCTGACTCATATCAAGCTCAATTTTACAGTACATAAATTGTTCTGGAGCTCACTTTCTATGACTACACAAAGACTGGAGAAAAGAATTAAAAGACGTATCATCTTCTTGAATATTATGCATGTTATAGGACTCCTCCTGTATAATTAACACATTTAGAATATGGGATAAATCATAAAAGGAAAAAACGTATAAGATTTTAAACAATAGAGTAATCTTTTGACTTTATTACTGATGTGGAGAAAATGCATGTATTTATGTCATTGAGGATTTCCTCAGGAAAATCTTACAAATTTTGTATACATTTCTCCTATGTACATTTCATAAAGTACATTAACTCTTTACTTCTAAATACTATTAGTACTTTTGGAATAAGCTATGCTGCTTTTTATCCTGTCTTTGGCTTGTCATTCCTTTTCTTCATTTTTTGGACTCTATTTTCTTCTAACAAAATCCAAGATGGCAAAACTAACAACAGATTTAGTTTTTTATTAGCTTATGCACAAGTCAGCAAGATAATAGGAATAACAATTTTTACTTTCTGATATCGTGACCTGTCAAAGTTCGACATGTTAGACAGCAAATAAAAACAGTAATTTCTTGAAATTAATATTTTTGAAGCGGAAAAATGATCCCCTTACACGGACAAAACTAATGGCTAGATGGCTGGGCCACAGCATTCCCAATGGGATGTTCCTCGTATAAAATGGCTGTTACCAACCAAACTGGGGAAGGACAACGATTAGAATGATGACATTGACATAGGTGATTAAGGCTCATTGGGGAATGAAGGCTAATCTGTCTGGCACGCTCTTACACAAGCTACAATAGCATACATTTCTTAAAATGCTAATGTTGGCTATGATAAAAAGATGTCAGGACATGCAGTGCATCACAACTCGCTGTGTATAGGATTACATAACCACAGTTGTCAGTGTACTCATACATACCCCTGTCCATTGACAAAAATGCTTAAAATGACTAAATAAGTATTAAAACTTGACCATATAGTAACTGAAGAATGTGGCTTGGACTGATAAATCAAATGTTGTTTTTTGTACAGCTAGTGGATGGAGAAAATACATAAATGCCACTAGGAGCCACAAGGGATGGAGGTAGCCTGTCAAAAGACATGTCATGCTTTGATTCTTTTCAGTCGTGGTGATGTAACTTTAACACATGTTACCCACATCAGCATTGTTGTAAAGCAACTACACCTATTTATGGCAATGATACTCTCTAGTGGCAGTGGTTTCTTTCAGTAAGATAATGCATTTTAACAGACTGAAAAATGTTTACGAATGGTTTGAGGAACATGACAAGCAGTTCCTCCAAATGTTTCTTACCTGTTTGAGCATCTGTGGGATGTGGCATGGATTCCTCGCCTTATAATACACAGGATTTAAAAAGAGTCTTTTGCTAATGCCAAAAGATACCATCAAAGGATAGAAGTTGTTTGGTGGCATGCAGGAGGAATATATAATATTAGACAGGTGGATAATCAGTGTACATGCTGATGATACCCAACTTCACCCAATTTTTATATTACAAAAAACAGCAGTAAGGTGCTTTTTCTACCAAACAAAACCAAGTAAAAACTGAACATATTTTATTTCCTGAATCTTTTTGTGGAATGGTCCTCATTTACTAATGTGGTTGCACCAGAAAAGTGTTGTAAAATGTGCCTAAAAGTAGTGGATTTGTGGCACAGCATGTCACAGACACATTTATTATGGTCTTAAGACACTATCAGCACACTACTTGACATGGAGTTGTAGGTTAGTGAAACGTGGGCATGGTTTTGTGGAAAGTGGGCATTGCCACAGTATGACACATGCAACAAAATCTGCACCAAAAATGCATCAAACTTCTGTCAATAAAAGTAACCAAAATAAAATGGTCTAAAAAGTCTAAAACTGCATCAATTTATCAATTAACATGAGACACTGAAAAATCTGGTGCATTTTTACGCTGTCAAATTTTTTAAACACACATTTAAAAAGGATGTCAAGCCCATGTCTTATAACCTCCCTTTGTATTATCACAGGAATTTTTTCTTTTTTTGTCTAAATCCCAAAAGGGTTTTTTAACCCTTTGGGAAAATAAAAAAATTAATTTGGGTCACTTTTTGATATTTCCCCCTTGTATTATTAGGGGACAGATTATTTTAAGAAACCCTTTTTTTCCCTTTGTCACATTAGGAAGAAACCCCAAAAAGGGAGTTATACATAATCAAAATTTATTTTCTGCAACAGTGCTTGCTGATGAATTACTCCTCTTTAGCCTGAAAAGGAGGAGGGTGTAGGGAATATAACTAGAACCTTTAAAAAGCCCCCAAAAAAGGGCATTATAAAAAACAATAAATACGGGGACAAGTTGCTACTAATTAAATTTTCCCTTTTTCCTTTTACCGCTGGGTAAATAAAATAATAAATTTATCTTTTGTGTTGTTACAGACAACAAACAAAACTTTTTTTTTGTTTATGTTTCACAGAATAAGGCTGTTTCACCCCGGCTTATTTTGGCCGGATTGGGCCTACTGGCGCCCCTATTTTTCCTGCAATTGGCTCCAATCCCCTGTCTTTTCGGGCATCCACTTCTCAAGGAAAATGGATTTACTCTCCCCCCCCGGCGAAACCGCCGGGGGGGGAGAAAGGGCGGAATTATTTTCGGCGGTATGCGCGTAGATAAGCCAGTCTATGGGCCGGGAGCTGCAGGCCAACCCGCCCCCCCCTACCCCGCCCCAACAGGGGGGCTAATTTCGGGCGAAATCCTTCCCCCAATTTTGCCGGCAAAAGCCGTTGAAAGGGGGCCTAAAAAAAAGTGGAGGGGAAAAAAAAGGGGTTTTTCTAGAAATTTTTTTTTAATTTTTATTTAATATTTTACAAACATTTTTTTTTTATTTTTTAAAAACCCGTTCACAGGCTTTTTGCCCCGGTTTGGCACCGTTCGCGCCGGGTTTTTGCTGCATACGGGCCAAACCGCGCAGCAATTTTGGGAATCCCCTGCTTTTAAGAACGTTTTGGTCCTCCTCCCCCCCCGGGGGGGGAAAAAATACATGAACATTATTTACGGGCGTACGCCCGGAGACAAAGCATTGTCTAGGCCGGGGCGGCGCCTCCGCCGGTCCCGGGCCCCCCCCCCCCGTCCCCCCCCTTTTCACGGGGGATTTGGAGTCCTACGGGTCCAAATCCATCGGGAATAAGCCGTGTGAACACGGCCTAAGTCCCACTAGTGAATTTGATCATGCAATTGGTTGATTGCTAGTATAACAGTATAATAGCTAGTATAATTGTGGTAGTAGTAATAATAGTACAATATCACTTTATTGTAGTGTATTTTGCCTAACACTGAAAGGCATCCTATTCATCTTCCTTCTGTCTTACCACTTAAATCCCAAAATTACTGTTGGTATCCAAGAAGTTGAACTGTTGGTGTTAGAGTTATCTCTTATCCCAGGAGTTGTTGCAGCAGTATAGCTGTGTGTATCGACTTTGGTCCTGTCGCTGATCATGTGGGTACAGCAATGCTAGCTGAGGGATCATTATGATATATGTCCATCTTAAAGGGGTTATCTCACCGAGCAGTTTCACAGAGTCAAAGCCAGCTATAGACTTGCACTTCCTGGTCAGGCTGTGGGTGGGTCTATAGCAGCGATTAACATATCAGCTTTGCTATTCTTTGCTTTTCCTGCTACAGTGACATGACTTCAGGAGATTCATAAAGTGTAGTGCACAAGGCTACAGAGCTCTAAAGGTAAAAGCTTGCATTTAGTTAGGTAAAGAAACTCCGTTGCTAGAGATAAACTCTGCGGGGAAGTGTTAAATTATGGTCAAGCTAAGGGAGACAGGTAAAAAATTTTTTTTTCCCCTTTTTTTTCTGGGGGTACAATGCACCAAACTGGGGCCATCTATGATTTTCAACGGGCCCTAAAATGTGTTAGGGGCATTTTTCGTAAGACTCACACTTTCGAATGTCCCTAACTTTAGGGGGCTTTAGGGAAAGGCATTCGCTCACACTCATAAAAATTAAAACACATCTATGAAGGTGGTTCGGCAAAACTAGGCCCCATTACTGCCCCCCAACGGGCGGGACCTTTTTCAATTTTGGTCTGCCTGAGCCTGGGGATCGAATTTAAAAGCAAGATTTGCTGAAAAGGGGCAAAAAGCCCCCATATTTCTAAACTTAAAACCATTTGGTCGGGAATGTTTAAAATCAGGTGGGGAATCAAATCTTTTTTCCACACCTTATCCAATTAAATGCCTCCTCCAATTTATATTTTTATTTTTGGGCCGGCCGGCACTAGAGCTCGAGAAACATGACCAAACAATTTCCTTTTTTCGGCCATGAATCTGGATTTAATCACAGTAAATTACATTCCAAAAAGAACTTTTTAAACCCACATCTATTTTATAACTTTAAATATTGGTTAATTGGGGGTTGCAAAGGGGAACAATTTTAAATTTGCTTTAAACGTATGAAGAAATTAGCTGATTTTAAACACAATTTCCCAAACCCCTCTCCTCTTTATTATCTGGGGGGAGGGGGAAGTCCCTTGACTTTCTTGTTTCTAACAGGCAATGCATCTGTCCAAAGGAAAGCTGTTGAAAAGATTCTAATATTTTCGAAAAGGGATGTATAGAAATTAAAAGTTTTTTAAAACAAACTATCTAAAGAGTTTTTTAAATAAGAATATAATGAGGGAAACAGACTTTTGAGTTTTTTCCAAAAAATTCCCAATTTGACATTCCCGCCTAAAAACATCTAAAATCGGGTTCTAACGCTCCCCCTAGGGGGGGGAAAGGTGATTGATCTCTTCCCAAAAGGGGGAACAAGAATGTTTTAAGGGTCAATCTCCTTAGACAGGGGGGTTTGAACGGGGTGTTGAACCCACTGAACCACTGTCACTTGCTCCAAGGGGGTAATCAAGCAACCCCGGGGCCTCCTCCCAGAGTTTTTTTGGGGTTTGGGGAAATAAAAGCCCCGCCCACGTCTGCAGGTGCCACCTCAGACCCCCCCCAGCAGGGGCTCAATGGTTTTTTTTCCCAATCTCATAACCCCTCAATGATTCGGGAAAAAGTCATGATGGAAGTGGGGGCTTAATTTTTCAGCTATATTTTGTAATGCATCTCGGGTGAAATTATTAAACTATTATTTAAAAAAATTAAAATTTACTATTTTAAAAATTTTAAATTGAATTTTTAAAATAAGAATTTTTTAAAAGTTTAAACCCCTTTCCATACTTTTGGTTGGGGGGAAAAATTTTTAAAAATTTCTGGGGGGGTAAAGATGAATTTACAAACCCTTTTGCTAAGGGGGGAACCTTAAATTTCCCCTAAAAAACAGGGAATTAAATAAAAGCATTCCCCTCTTTTTGTTGCCCCCTTTTTTTGATATTTTTTTCCCCACTTTTCCCCCCCATATTTTTTAAAGAAAACCCAATATGAAAGGAAAAGGGAAAATTTCCCGATGACTTATTGGCACAGTCACTTTTTTTCCAGTGTGAAAGCATGAAACCCGGGGTGGGTTTTTCCTTTCAAGTTTTCTTTGGGGGTTTGGCCGACATCAAAGTACTTGGAAATGGTCAAAATCTTGGCTCCAGAAAAATCTCTGACGTGTTTCTGCACCCCCCACAAAACACCAGGATTAGCTTTGTTTCGGGGTTTTCTGGATCTGGAATGGGGGGAACACTATGGCATCCCTTTAAAGTTTTCATCATTACACAGTTTTTATATAAATAATTAAAAGGCTATCTTTCCCCACTCAACTCAATGTGTGAAACCTCCTTAAAATTGGGTGGGCCTTTGAGAATACATCTCCTAAAGGAACAACCAGGGGGGCTCCCTGGGGTTATTTTGACAAAATTGGAGTGTAATTGGGTAGGATCTGGGGGCCGGGGAAGAGATTTTTCCCTTTGCTACCCTTCAGAATTCTTTTCTTCGAGTGGCGTTCATTTTTTCCCATTTCTGCAAAATTCAGGTTTCCCTGGGGGTTGTGCAGGACTGGGTAAAGCTCCTATTTTTTTTTCCAAATGCCCTCTGGAAATTTCCCTGCAGTAAGGCAGGCCCTTTGGGCCCCGATTTAAAAACCTCAGGGATCCCAAATCTGCATATCAATTCAGCCCAATAGTTTTTTCACATGTTTCCGGGAAAAACATTTTGGGAAAACGGGGGTAACTTCACCCATCCTGAGAACTTTCCACCACCACTAGAAAAACCCTTTTATTTTCCCTTTTGGGGAAATTTTAAATTGTGTTAAATTCGGGGGGGTTTCCACAAGAGGGGAATTGTTTTTACCCAAAATCCTTCCTTGGGGGTTTGGCATCAGTCCCCCTTGGGGTTAAAATGTTGCAAAATTTTCACAATTCTGCTATTTACTTGCCAGGGGAAAGGAGATTCGGGGTGCTAGGTATATTTTGGGTTTGGAATTAAAGGAAAAATAAACTGGCTATTTTCATCGGGGGTAAAACCCATGAGCCCTTTGTACTACAGTTTGGGAAATAATGCCCTTGGTAAACAAAGTCTATTGTTTTTCCTCTAAATCCATTTTGGGTGTTCCCCCCAAATTCCCCCCCAAATTCCCTTTCCCTTTGGGGGGCCTTTTTTAAAGTTGTTTGAGTTTGCCCTCAACAGGTTAACACCTGGATTCAATAAATTTCTGCCCCTTGGTTCTTCTCCCCCTTTTTCCCCCTTTTTTATTTTTTACTTCTTCTTTCTTTTTCCCTCACCTTCCTTTCTTTCCTTTTTTCTTTTTCCCTCATTTTCTTTTTTTCCTTCTTTTTTTCCTCCATTCTCCTTCTTCTACATTCTCTTTTCTTTTTTTTTCTCACATTCCTTTTTTTCTTCTCACATTCTCTTTCTTTCTTCTCACATTCTTTTTTCTTTTTTTTTTTCGGGCCAGCAAAAAAAAAATTAAGCCCACCCCTGTTTCCCTTTTCTCGAATCTCGGGGAAGAGATTTTTGGGCCTTTGTACCCAAAGTCTCTCTGTGGGTCCCTTTCTACTTCCACTACCCAAATTTTTCCATGGGTTTTTGGGGTTTTCAAACCGGCCACTTGACTGGAAATTTGGGAGAAAACCCCCCAGAGTCTGAGGGCTTCTTGTTTCTTGATGGGCCTTTTCCAAAACTGCCCGGAAACCTGGGGGGGCCCCTTCAGGCCAAAGTCGGGGGCCCTGGTCGGTGTATATTTCAGGTCTTCTTTTTGGGCGATTTACAAGCTTCCTTTAAACAGCCCAAGTTAAACCTTTTTGGGGCGGCATTTCTCGAAGCAAAAGACCGGGCCTTCAGGTTTTTTTGGGCAAGGAAACCCACAGCAAATCCTGTAGGGAAAACGCCCTTGGGATCGTCCGAAAAACCCTGGATCCATCTGTTAAAAGACCAAAGTCCGGGGGCCCTCCAATTTGGGGTTTAAGCCCGGTAGTAAAAATGGGGTTTCAACCTCCTTTTGTTTTAAAAGACATCATGAAGTGGTTCTCCGCGGAAAGTCGGTCTTCATCTTTTGGTAACCCTGACCCTTCATCTTCATCTTCCCCCCCTTGAGAGGGGAAAGCAGGTGGTTTGGTTGAGAGTAGTCCCTCTTTTAAAATGACATTTTTCAGGCATCAGTAATGGGCATTGTATACGGAAAAGGCGCTGTTTACTGAGAGGGTTTTTTGCTGGGGGAACTGTTTCAGGACCCCTTTTATAGATCATGTTTATCCAAAATTTTTGACCAGATGCCCTTTAAAATAAATGCCCCTTTCAAAAATTTTCAAGGAGATCTTGTGCAGCAATGATAGTTTCTGACAAGTGGGGACACCCCTGCAACGGGATCTAACTTGCAAAAAATAGTATCCAAGGGGTCCCATAAAAACCCCTTCCCTTTTTTTTGTGAAAAAGGATTCGGAACCCTTTGGCCATAGTCTTAAAAATGGGAAAGGGGGAAAAGGCTGTGAGTACCCGGAATTCCCAACCCGGAGTTTTAAAGAAAAGGGTTTTCCCGGGTTTTGAAAACACTCTTGTGCCTCAAGTGAGAGTTCATTGGGGTAACTAATGTCCTTGAAAGAATCCCTATAAAACTTGCATAAGACTGGAAAGGGATTGGGGTAAGCCAAAAAGGGGCGACATAAGGGGACGGGGGCCAAAAAAATCCTTTTTAGTTGTTTTTAATTGATCGGTGAAGAAATTTACATTTAACAGCTTTTTCCCGATCATTTGGTAAGGGGGTTTGAGTACCCTGTGATATGCAGTTTCCGAGGAATACAACTTTTAGAGAAAAACCCTTGGGGTTTGGAAATGTGAGACCTTTTGGGAGTTGATTGAATTTCCAAATGTTAAGAAAACTCCCAAAAAGCTTAATTTACCCAATTGGAAAAACCCGGGGCACACAAAGAAAAATTTTTAAAATGACCGGGAGGGCTTGGGGTCAATTGATTGGGTGGTTCCCGTGCACCTTTGAAACATCCTCGTCCAGGGGGGGCTGAGTACCATGATAAGTGAAAGCAAAAAAATGTAAAAGACAGTCCCCGGGGTAAATGGGACACTGAAGAAGACCTTGCAGAAAAACCCTGACGTGAAATTGGTAGCTGAAGAAGGTACTTGGGTGAGGAGAAAAATTTAGGGTATTGGGGGGACCCAGGGGTTTTCATAATCCTGACAGCAAAAAGAAATGCTCCGAGTCCTTAACCCAAATTTTTATTTTTGGGGGTTCACCTGGATAACTTTTCTTGTGAAAAAGGGAACCGAGGGGTATTTTGCAGGAGAAATGCAGTGGATAGCCCCCCATTATACAGGGATGTTCGGGTTTTGTCCAGAGATTGGGGGTTTATTAAACATGCTTAAAGGGAAAATTTTGAGGCAAGCGAGGGGGGTTTGGGACCCTCTTTAAGAAGACATATTTCAGGTGAACTGGAAGGGGTGCCCACATCATCAGGAAACCTTTTTGATCCCAAAATTCAGGGGGGTACATTTTGTCAAAAGTTTTGGAGGTATTGCTTTATGTGGAAAAAAATGTGAAGCGCAGGGAAAAAACTTTAGAGCTTCGATTTAAAATTTGGGTATTTGGGGATCCCAAAAAACATTCCAGAAGACCTAATCTGATAGAGCCTTCATCGTTTTCCCGAAGATCAGCTTCAAACAATTTTGTTTTGGGGGAAAAAGGGGAGATTTAAATAAACAGACAGGAGTCCATGATATCCAATTTGGGACGGGTAGGTTAAGCAAGTCCGTGTTTTTTTGTCCAAACCCTTCAATTTATGAAATGTAATCAGGAGGGAAATATGACGTCCGGTGGAATGTCAGAATTTCAGAAACCCAAACTGGCTGCAAACCCTTAAACACAAGGTAAGAAGTTTTTGGGGGCATTAATTTTTAAGATTGAAAGGTTTAACACGGGGTTTAGAAAGACTAACAGTGTGTTTCTCTGAAACAATTTAGTAAAACGGTACAGTAGACAAGTTTTGCCGGAGTCCCAAAGGGGGGAGGGCGATAGGAGGTGTCTTGGGTGTTGGGAAAGGGGGATAAATTCATTTTTGAGGAAATCTTTTTTGGTACTTTGGGGGAAAAGGTTTAAAAATTGGTAAATTGAAGTCCATGAAAGGGGTTATTATTGTAGGAAAGGGGGTCTGCGTTGTTTTGTTTGGTTGAATTTTTACCCTTTTATGTTCAAAAAATTTTAAAACTGGGGGTTAAAGTTTTATTATATGCTTTTGGGGATTGCTTTTAGTTGCTGTTCCCCTTGGGAGCAAGAAATTTCCTTTTTTTTGTCCCAGCTTAGCGCGCACGCCCCATGAAAAAGTTTGGGTCGGGTTTCAGTAAAAACAAGTTTTCTGATTTTGGCCCTTTTCCGCCATGTGGGGTGTTCTGGAAAAGGGCGGGGAACCGTTTTCTTGATTGGAATTTTGTAGGTTTATAACCCCGGGAAAAATTGCATTTTGGTTTTATTTCGAAATAAAGGGGGTTTTGGCTGAGCTAAGAAACCCTGTGGGAGCCTTTAAGTAAAGGGTCCCCTTTAGAAACCTTCTTTAATTGTTGGGGGTGAAACAATCTGGTCCTTAAACAAAAGGGGAGAAGTTTACTTCCGGTTTTTAAATCTGCATATTCTGGGTTTGAATTTGTTTTTTTAAAAATCCCCCAAGGGTTTAAAAAGGGGGACCTTTAACAAACACCGTTGAAAAGAGAATTTTGTAAGCTTTTGTGGGTTTATGCAAAATCCATGGGCCTTGGGAAAAAGGCAGACAACCGGTATAAAAAATTTTTCCACGGATTCAGTAGGACTCTGAGTAAAATTTAAGATATTCACTGAGATTCAGCCAACAAATTTCCCTTTTTCCCAAAAATGAAGACGACAGAAAAACCTTTTCCCCAATGAGTAAGTACCGATGTTTCCCCAACATGTCTTCTTGTAGAGGCCAACTTGATTATAGGGCCCAAAAATAATTCCCCGCCTTTATGCCCGGCAACATGGTAAAAGGAATTTTTTCCCAAAAGGCAGAAATTTCTTTTGTAATGGGGTTTATGCCCCCGGGAAAATGCCAAAGGTTTTTTTTCAGGGGGCTGGCAAATTTTGGGGGAGTTTAAATTTTTGACGTTCGGATGTAAAAGGCAAAGTAAATTGGTTTATCCTGGGGTACATATTGTTCTGGCCCCTGATGGAAAGAAAATTTTAAACCGGTAGAGAAAAAGGGAACCAGTGGCTGAGTCGTGATGGGGCTGCCGAAGGTGGGGGTAATCCATGAATGATTGGGGTTCTGGTGGTGGAGGGGAAAAGGGGGGTGTAGTTTGCAACGGAAAATGAGGCAAATACTCCGAGGGAAGGGGGAAGTTTTCCTGGGGGAAATTAGGGGGTTTGATAAGGGGGAGCCCTGTAGCCTTTTGACATTTTTTGGGTATTTCTTTTTGTTAGTACCACAAACCATATTTCACGTACTGGAGGAATTGGGGTTGTGCTCAAGTAATGCGGTGAGAGGGGCCTGTACCCCAGCCATTGGGGGGAAATTTAAAAAAGCCAAAGGAAATAAGCGGGATGGACAGCGATTGGAACTTGTTCGTTTGGCCCCTTAAAATAAAGTTATGTTTTAGGGTTTTTTTTCAGCAGCTGAACACAATTGTTTTTTGGGGTACATTTTAAAAATACGGTTTCCAATAGCTTTGGGTAATTAAAAACACAGTTTAATCCTCCCAGAGCACAGTCCGTGTGCTGTTTACAATAGGAAAAAAAATTTAAATCCTTTAATTTGGGTTTTGGGAGGGAAAGTGGGCCTGGGAACCTGTAGGGAAAAGCAACTTGTCCTCCTAATCTTCCTCTTTGTTATCACTGAAAGTCCCCCCTACGGCCCACGGAGGAGGAAGGGGGGCCTTAAAAAGCCGTTTTTGGGAAAAGGGAAAAGTGATTGTGGGGCGGTTGGATGTTGCCCGGTGTGCGGCAAGAACTTTTTCACACAACGGGGTTTTTTATATCAAAGTTTTTCATTAAAAAAGTAACAAGTGAAGTGGCAGGGATGGAGAGGCGGGAGTCCGGGTGTTGGGGGGTATCAAGATGGTCGCTGTCAACTTCAACCCGGGAAATTTTCGGTTTCTTTTAAATTTCTTAGGACTACAAAAATTTGGGCCCCCGAAAATGCAAAAGGGGGGGTTTTGGGTTTTGCCTTTCCGGTTACAGAGAATGTTTGGACTTCCCAAAAAAAATGGGGTTTCAGGAAAAAAATGGGCGGTTCGGCACGGGAGCTGAAAGGGGAAAATACCGGGGGGGGGGAGGGGAAAATTGAAAAGGGTTTTTTTTTTTTAAATTTTTTTTTTTGAAAGGTGTTTTTATTAGTGTTTTTTTTAGTTCCCTCCCACAACCTAAAGCAACTTTTAAATTTAAGGAATTTTATGACGGGGGTCCCCCAACATTGAAAGTTCGCTACTTGGAATGGCAAACAGTTCACTTCCCTTTTTACATATGCCTTCCTCAAATCCGGTCTTATTTTTTACATTCATTTTTAAAAAATAAACCCTTTCTTTGCCAAGAATCGTTATTTTTTTTTCTTTCAGGGCTTTTTTCAACATGCTAACTTAAACTCCGTGAATTTTTTGCTTTTGGGACAGCGTTAAAAACCTTTTTTCTCAAGTCTTTATATCTTTTTTTTTTCCTATTTTTTCCCCTTTGACCAAAATACCGACTGCACCTTTTGACTGAGCGCTAAAAATTTTTCCCGTACACCATACAGCCGAGGGGAGAAAAATTTGCCCGCGGGGCAAACCCCCCTTAACAGTTTTTAGAATCGAACCCAAAGGTTTATCACCTGCCAGTGTATAAGATCCAGCGTTTCCGAGTCAGGGCCCCCCCACTGTCAGAATATTAAACATTTTTGGAATCTATTTTTTGTTCCACTCCTTATCCAATTAAATGCCTCCTCCAATTTATTTTAAATTTTATTGCTGCCGCAGCCAGAGCCGAAAACATGCCCGGGGAAAAACCTTCCGTTTGGGACATGAATCTGAAGTTTAACACAGTAAATTACTTCCCAATAAACTTTTAACCCAAAAAAAATAATTTTACACTACATATTGGTTAATTGGTGGTTGCTAGGAGCAATTATTTTTTTCGTACGAAATGAAACATTAGCTGAAAGACAACCCAAAACGCCCCCTTTTTAAACTGGGGGGGAGGAAGTCCTTGACTTTTTTCTTCTCAGAATGAAACGTCTAAAAGGAAAGCTGTGTGGAGATACTGAATTTCGATAAGGATGATACATAAAAGCATTTAAAAAACTATCTGATAGCTTAATAAATATAAATGATAAAACGACTTTTGATTTTTAAAAAAATTAATAGAATCTAAAACAAATTTTTACATTAAAAAAACCCATTGATTATGTTGTTCAGAATTTTTATATTTAAAATTTTTACTACGTTAAATTTTACATTTATTTTTGCTGCTCTCACCCTTTATTCTGTATACAGCAAGAGTCAGCACAGCACAGGTATTACTGGGACCTGTGGTCCACCAAGCAGAATCAGTACCATAGTTTCTATTCACTGACATGCTTTTCTAATTATTTTTTCTCTTATTTCCAGCCTATCTATAACCTTAATACATGTTAAGCGCATTACTTATGCTCCTAAGTTTCGTAATGCACCTAGCACAAAGACGAGGCGCGTCGAACTTTACACTCCATTTATGAACACACAAAAATCTCTTTCATACATCAGGCGCATTATACACTGAAAATTAGACTCAACTATTTACTTTGACACGCTCAATGACTGACAGCAGCTAGGATCAATCAGATAAGAGACAGAAGAGAGAGTTAGATGAGAAGAGATGAATGATAACCTAGAGAAACTTGTGTACTCTAAGAGGAGATAAAATCTTTTTATCTCCTGACTAGTGATGAGCGATTACGTCGATTATCGTCATCGGGTCAATAGTCGATATCGTCAATTATCAAGACGATTTCCGATAGTCGATAATAGTTTATCGTCGATGACCATTAAAGTCTATGGGAGAGGAACAACACCTTCATTCTTTACCCCCAAAACAAGGCTGGAAACTAAAATTTTAAAAACCCAAAAAACAGTAAAAAGGGATACCGCTACATTTTAAAGGCAAAAACATTTGGGTTTTATAAAAGTCACAAAAAAAAAAAAAGGTCACAGACCATTCATACCCCTGTCTTAAACCCAACAGCATGCCCCTTAAAACCCTGCGACCCCCCAAATTTAAAAGTGCCAAAAAGGGCGTATTATTTAAACCCATCATTTTTTTTGGGAACTGGAAAATTTATTTCCATGTCCGGGGGCCACAAATAAACCCCCCAAAACGCATGACCCCCAATTAAAAAAGTCCCGGGAAAAAGGATTTTTTGGAACCACCATTTTTTTGAACTGGACTTTGCTATACCTGTCCGGGGCCACAACAAAACCCCCCAAAAACCTGCTTTGCCCCCCAGATTATAAAAAGTCCGGAAAAAGGAGTTTTTTAAACCACCTTTTTAAAGTTTCCCCGGACTTTGGGACTACCCCTTCCGGGCCACAGCAACCCCCAAACCTCATGACCCCCCGTTTAAAAAAAAGGTGCCGGAAAAAGGGTTTTAAAAAAAACCCCCCTTTTTAGTTGAATGGACATTGACTATATCTGTCCGGACTGGCAGTATAAACCAAATTAAACCTGTCTGACCCACAGTTTTAAAAAAGTCCCCCGGAAAAAGGAGTTTTTTAAAACCACCATTTTATTTTTCCGGGACATTGACTATACCTGTTTTGGGCCCACAGCAGACCCCCAAACCTGAAAGGACCCCAGTTTTAAAAAAAAGGCCAGAAAAAGGAGTCTTTCCCAACCCAACCATTTTATTTTCACGGGACAAAGACTATCCCGTTTTTTTGGGCCACACCCATGACCCCCCAAAACCTGCATGACCCCCAGAATTAAAAAATTTTCCGGAAAAAGGAGTCTTTCAAAAACCCTTTTTTAAGTTTAACAGGACATTGACTATCCCTGTCCGGGGCCCAAAAACCCTTTAAAAGGTATTGAAACCCGGGGCAATCTGCGGGCCCTTGCGTGTTGTAACCACACAAAAAGGGAAAGACCTTTCTCGAAACCTCTACCTCCTACACCATCTTTGCTCCTTCCCACCTGCTTTTTGCTCCATGTATTTTAAAAATTTTTTATCTTTCTAAAGGGAAATAGGGGGAAACACCAGAGCAGCAGACAACATCCGGGATGATTTTGCATTGGAAGATTACCTGGGCCTAAAAGCCCCCCTAAAGGGCCATCCTGAGGAGCAACCACGATGGCGCCAGCAGCCAAGGAGCATCGGGAAGATCCTGCCCTTACCCCAAAACCAGATCCTCCCAAAGCCACCCTCCCCCAAAAAAAAGTCTACCACAGAACAAGAGGGACAGAAGTCACCCCTGCCCCCGGGACCCCCAACCCCAAAAACCCCCGCCCCTGACCCCCCAAGGGGACTCTGACCCCCATGCTCCTTTGCAACCCACAATGGGGGGGCCCGCGCTTCTACACTGCCCAAAAAGCCTGAAGGACTTGCCCTGGCCCAAGCGGGTGTCCCCAAATTTCCCGAGAAAGGTACACCGGGCCCCCAAGTGTGGGGCTTCGGGGGACCGGGGCCCAAAACCAGGGGGATTCTCCCTCTGCCCAAAGGGGAAAAACCTTTACACCTCAGGTACCAGACCCCAGCCGGGCCCCCTTGAGGAAAGAAGCCCAAAATTTTAGAGGGCCCATTGGAGGGGAGCCATGGGCCCAAGGTGTTCTACCCCGGGAAACCCAAAGGGCTTTCAGTGGGCAACTGGACTGGGGCTGTTTTAAAAACCCTTGGGGTTGCTGGTTTGCACTTTTTCATTTTTATGTAAAGTTTTAAAGATTTTATTTTTCTTATATTTGTTTTTTTTCCCGGGCACCATCCGCCGGGCGGGGGCCACTTGAAATTTTTTATTGCTTCTTTTGAAGTAAAGTTACTTTTGTTAAAAAAAAAAAAAAAAAAAAAGAAGGTAGGGAAAATTTTTTTGGACGGGTCTTTATTAAAGAGGGCAAATCACAGCTATTTTTTAAAATTCCCTCAAATTTGTACACCCAACTAGGATTAGAAATAAATGTTTCTAGCGAATCCCTGTAAAAAGCAGTTGGGGGAAAAACCAAAAAGAAAAAATTAACAGTTTTTTTCCCCTTCATTCCCAGGTTTTACAACTCCCCCAGTAGACTGGGGAATTGATATTTTTCAAACAAACCCTTCATGAAAAGGGGTATCTGCCCAAACGAGATTCAATTTTTTGCAAAAAAACCTATTCAGAAGTTACCGGAAAAGAAAATTGCGTTTTTTCCCAGCAAGGGAAAAACGAAACAGTTGTTTAGAAATGTTTTCAAACAAAATTTTTCTTTACAAACTTGGCTTTTGGGAAAAAAAAAGGGGCCACCCCACTACAAAAACAGCTATTTAAAATTTTTAAACAGATAACAAACGGGGGTTTTTGGGCACCAATAAAAAACCCCAAACCCATAACTACAAAATTTCTGAATAAAATTTTTAAGTAAAAGGGTTTGGCTCTAGGGAAAAAAAAAAAACCCTGGGCCGAACCAAAGAAAAAAAAAAAACACCTATTTGAAATTTTAAAACGGATAAAAAAAAGGGGGTTTTTTTTGCACCTTTGGAAAAAACACCTGGGGTTTACTAGAAAATTTCCCTGTATCCTATTGAAAATACAAAGTGGGTCTTTGAACAAAATGGCCGGGCCCCAAAAGTGAAAAAAACCAAAATTTAACTGGGGTATGGATAAAAAAAAGGGGGTTTTTTGCCCCTTTTTGAAAAAACACCTGGGGTGACTAGAAAAAAAGTTCTGAAATCCTATTTAAGTAAAAAAGGGGGGTTTTTTGAACAAAAAGGGCGCCCCAAAAGTAAAAAAAACCCAAATTTTAAACTGTTTACGGAAATAAAAGGGGGTTTTTTGGGCCCCTTTAAATTTACCCCTGCAGTTACTAAAAAAGGTTCGGGTATCCTAATATAAGTAAAAGGCTGCACAAAATAAAAGGGTCTATTTCCCCAAAAACTGGCCAAAAACTTTAATAAAAAGCCATTTCAAAAAGATTCAAAGCAGTTTTAACTACACAAATACACTCTCCTCTCAAAACCCGCCTTTCCTGTCTGCCTGTTTTTTCCCCAACCCCCCCTTTTAGCCCCCAAGGAAAAGCTTTTTTTTCAAACTCTCAGCCTAGCTAACCCAAAAAATGAAATTCTCTAAATTTTCCAAAGTTAATTTTTCACAGCAAAAAGCATAGTTTCTCTGTGAACAAAGATCTGTGTCCTTTAGCTGATTTTAGGGGGAAAGAGACAGACCCTCCTGCTCTTATGTAACGGGCCACACTGGGTGCGAAAAAGGGAAGGGGTTTTTCTTTTGTAAAATGAGGTCATGTGATTTTTACAGCCAATCAAAAACCATACACAAAACACAGGGAAAGATGTTTTCAAACCCCCCTCAACCCCGCTCCCATTTTTTTTCTAACTGATTTGCTGGCCGCCAAAATGACAGGAAAATTCCGATCAACCTAAAAACCGTGCCGAATTTTAAAATTTGTCGAATAAATTGTAACACTACTCCGACCACCGCACAATCCCCAAAAAAACAATGGATTTGGTTTAAAAGTCTTCAAATTTTTAAATTTCCCAATTTCATGTAAAAAATTATCATTGGGGGCGCAAAAAGACTTTTACAGAAGTAGCCCCTGTCATTTACTGTTACATAATAACCCCGGTAATAAAATGCTTAAAAGGCTTTTTTAAAAGGGCAGATTTCCCTGCTTGCGACAAAAATTTCAGGGAAAAGTTAACACCCCCAATAGGGGGAAAAAACGGGTTTCATACAACTCTTATTGTTTTTTACAAAATTAGAGGGGTTTTACAGTATAGGAAACATACGGGCAGTGGAAATTTATTGTAATTTAATACAAAGAATTTAAAAAATTTTAGACAAACACATTTTTTTAAAAAACAATTTAAAAAAAATTTTAAAACTGTTATATTTTCAATTTTTTTTTTTTACGAAGAGAGTAATGTTATTTGTCACCCCCTTCCCCCAAAACTAAGCTCCCTGCAAGAATTTCTTTTTTTGTATGACCCCAAGGGTTTTGATTCTACAGAAAAAAAATCTCTATTGATTAGGCCCTTTACAGGAATTAATCTGATTTTAAAATGAAAGTTCACCTTTTTCGTCCATGTTATGGCTGCCCAAACCAGGGGGAATAGACTGCAAAGACCTGTGCTGTAACACACTATGTGAGATTCTGGACTCCACTGCAGTTTTCCCAACATTAAATAAAATCACTTTGGGCCAATTTTAAAAAAATAAATTTTAAAACCTCCTTTTGGTTTCATGTTTATATTGTACAATGTATTTTTGAAACCAAAATTTTCCTTTTTAACTTTAATTTTCCCAAATTTTTTTCTTTATTGAGTTTTAATAGAACAATAATCAAAACAAAGTTTATAAATAATTTGATAGCTTTTTCCCCAGCTTTACCGTTTCTTTTCATCCCAAACATCCCCTTGAGGTAGATGAATGTCTGCAGGATCTTGTTTTTGGGTGTACAAGTTAGCACTCCAAGAAAATAAAACACAGGGTGATGTGGACAAAACCCAAACATCAGTGCCGAAGAAAAGCTGCCCCCTTTTTTTGTAGAACATTTTCTCCAAAAGTTTGAAAAACTCCCAAAATATTTGGGGCAATTCTTTTAAAACTAACCCCTTTATCCTCCCAATATACAATGAGTAAGAGTAGCTCGGAGATTATGTAATAGGAGAAGAGAAGGGGAGTAGTGGTGATTCTACCCACATAACAGGAACAAAGTTAAAGTATGGAGGCAAGCAAAAGAGAAAACATTTTACTAAATGAATGGGAACCTGAACTTGTGTTAAGAATACAAAAAAAGATGTGACCTTAATTCCGTATATAAAAGTTAAAAACCAGAAGTTTACATACCTATATAAAAAGACACATATGCATGTTTTTCTCACATTTGTAACGAAATCAGAATAAACTTACCCGTTTTAGGGTCAAATTTGGATTACCAAAATTATTTATATTTGGCCAAATACCACAATAATGAGAAAAGGAAAATTTAAGGCATTTTTATTACTTTCTGCAAACTCAAAAGTTTACATAATGCAAGCTGCCGCTTAGCTCGGGGACGCCATCCTGGCCCGTCCTGGGGGGATTCCCGCTTGACCTTTGGATCGCCGTCCTGGGTAAAACAGTATTGGCTCAAAAGACCTTCCGACACTGGGGAATATTTTAAACTGGCCTCAACCAGCTTTATTGAGGCACACGGTTTACAGAACACAAAACAAACACATAAAAATAAATCCTTGGCCGTCTGACCACTAGCTAACGTAGAGTCCCTCTCTGTCCCGAGGTCTGCGCCTATCGCACATCCCCTCAAAAATTACAGTGTCCTCACTGTTGTATCAGGCTCCCTCATAGCCTCTGGGGGCCAGAGCTCTCTCCCAGCTCAGCTGCTCCAAATGTTCAGATAGCAACCACACCCCCAGATAACCTGGAGTACTAGGCTTTTATAGGGCTCCAGAGATGTGTCCAATATCCGGGCTGGAACCCAGGGATTTGAAATGCGGGAACAGCCACACACCCGACACTATAGATGTCCCGAAAGAGCCACCCCATACATAGCTGCCTTGCAGCTATTCTAGCCGCTACTGTAATTGTCAGTAATATATAACTACTGACACAATATAGGTGTTTTTTCTCCACGGAGCCCATCACCTCGGTGGGCGCATCTGCAGAAGGTCTCCGGCTGCACACCCTCTAGTGGCAGGATCATGCGACTACCAGTGGTCGCTCTGCCACAATACATTTCATTAGTATTTGGTAGTATTGTCCATAAACTGTATGACTTTGGTCAAACATTTTGGATATCCTTCCACAAGCTTCTCACAATAGTTGGTAGGAATTTTGACCCATTCCTCCTGACAGAACTGGTGTAACTGAGACATGTTTTAGGTCGCCTTGCCCTTTCCTA